>JAAOMT010000328.1:464847-484741 GCA_016748015.1 Geosiphon pyriformis | reverse complement strand
TAATGTAATGTTCATCCAACTAGGATGAAAGACACCAAAAAAAGAGAGAAGCCACATCAGTCAGCACATCTGCTTGCACATTACTTGACACATTCAAATGTCTTTTCACCTTCTGCCAACTAATATTTAAGTTTTTTTTCCAAACAATGTTCACTATGTACTGATGTTCAACCCAACACCAATTCTGAAAATCAGAATGTATATGCATCCAAAGCAGTTTGACTGTCAGTAAAAAGATAAACTGAGCTAGAAAAAGAAACAAACTTTAGAACCAGCACAATAGTCTGCAATTCTGCCAAAGTAAAAGACATCAGACCTAAAACCCTAACTCCCAAACCCAGGTTAATATTCTCAAAATAAATAACTGTACCAGTTCTGACATCCACATTTCTCAAGTTTTTTAAAAATCTATTAGTATAGACAAAAAAACTGTCATTCATGACATCCAACAAATACTTACATACAAGCCTGAATTTACCAGTCTTTAAAACATTCAAAAATCCAAAAGCACCCAAAGAAGCCAAGTGAATGGGAAAAGAAGTCATACCATTAAAAAAGCTGACAGAACACCTAAAACATTCAGAAATAGGTCATGTGGATTCAACTTTTTCTAATGCTTGAAAGTCTTTTAATTAAAAACAGAATCATCTTTACAACAAAGCTGCTCTATAAAAGCAATGCTATAGTGCCAAAGAAACAAAAAAAACTTAAAAAATTTAGACTTGCCAAGAACTGTTAACATAGGAGTCCTACCACAAAAATGGAAAGAATTGTGTATATAACCACTCAAGGACAATTCACACCCAAGAAAAATACAAACCACACTGCCAAAAAATTATTAGAAGCACTGATCCTAATATAAATGAGGAAGACCAAAGAGTGAAGTAAACTCCAAAACAGAACTTGTAAGTTATGCAACTGGTGCAAAAACAAACAACCCAAAATTCTAACAGAGTTTGCAAAACACACTACAGAAGCCACTTTGTTCTTGGCCTAAACCTGCTCAAAAGTTTTCAAACCATACAATAAAGGATGATGAAGCACATTATTGGGAAAATTAAAAAGCAGACTGGATTTTAACTTCAAGTCCTTATGGATTAAAGCATCCTACTTATTGCATACATTAATAGGAACAAAGCTAAACTGCATTCTGTAGCTGACAATAGAGTAGAGAACTGCTGACACAAAATATGAAAACTGCTTATCAGAAACAGCTTTCTTCAGAACAAGGTTGGCAAAAAAATAGACATCAAAGTGGGCCTTGGCCAAGCTAGACTTTGATAAGTCTTTAGTTAACAAAAAGATACCCAAATAGTGATGGGACTTGCCCTTTTTAGCAATGGAAATAGGTAGACCACTGATAAACAAACTAGTACAATTAACTCTGCAATTAATAAGAATGACTACCATCTTGTTATTATTGATCAAAATGTCATTGATTCGAAAAAATCTACTAGCAATATTGAGAATGTATTGGATTACAGTTTGGCTGCTACCAATCCAGATTGTGTCATCAACAAAAGCACCAGCAGTAAGAAAAGATGTCAATTTAGCTTGAGATTCCAAGTGACCCATTCTGGTAATGTAATAAGAGTTTAGCCTGTACTTATATACACTTTTCTGTCTCTTGATTTTACACAAAAGAAAATCATAAAATATGTGCCAAAGAAGTGATAAAAACACTTTTCCCTGGTCTAAACTGTCGTGCACCTAATATTTAACAGTTAACCCAAAATCTGTCATAATTCTATTGACACAATCATTGTAAATGCCACCAAAAAACTTAATAAACTTGTCACACATTTTTATCCTAACTAAGCTTTTTTTAAGATGTTTCTATCTAACAGAGTTATAGGCTTTTTTCATGTCTTACAAGACCAGTCAGAGTTCACAATTCTTCTCTAAAGCATCCTTAATAGCCGAATTAATGGCAAAAATAGAAGATTGCATTGTCATACTTTTTAAAACTAAAAAATTGTCCCCATGCAAAATGTTAAAAATACTACAAGCCAATGAGATTCTATTTGAAAGAATCTTGAAAAAGATTTTATGGGTTGTCTCAATCAAAGCAATTGGCCAAGTATTAGTAAAAACACTCTCTTATTCATAAGGCTTAGGGATTATTGAGATCCAAGCTTCCTTCCAAGCACAAGACACCAATTTACAAAACAAACAAGCATTCAAAAACACTAAAAACATATCCAAAACTGTCTTGTCACAATGTTTCCAGAGCTTATTTGGAATCTTGGAAAGACTCACAGTCTTATTATCAGACAAATTAGAGACCACACAAAACAACTCATCAAAGCCAATTAGATTCATTACTTTTAAGAAAGCCCTATTGAAAACATACTCCAAAGGTTAATATTGATGAGACCACTTATCAAAGAAATTAGCTTCCACCCCCCACTTCCTAGTCCAGCCCTTTATTATCAAATTCACTTTAGCCTTAACCAGTTCAGATTTCAGAATCAGTTTATTCTCAACAACCAGATGGTCTAAAACCACCTTTTTAAAAGAATGTTTTAGTACACTCCTAATTGTATGATCCTTGTCAACTGCAAAATTTTCTATTTTTTTATCAATGGCTGACCTGATTCCTGACTTCTTAGTTTATAAAGATTCAACAAGCTTGGAGGCATGATAAGATTTCTTTACACTGAAAAGAGCCAAATACACATAATTAAAACTCATATCAAAGTCCACAAGATCTCAAATAACTAAAGTCTTAGCACTGTTCAAAGAATTCCAGTGCTCCATAAAGAACACAAATTTGTTAGGACATTCTTCACAAGAAGTCTTAAAAATTCTTGAAATTAAAAGCTCTAGTTTGTGAAATCTAGAAGAATCTCTGATGAAAACATTATCATAATCCTTAAATCATTTTTTTTTGAATATTCTATCAACCAAAAAAGTCATTATTTTGCAAACAATATTTCATATTACATCCAGATCTGAAAACTTCACAGAAATTGAGAACTTGTCAGAGAACATTGTTGTATTAGCAGCTATGGCATCTTTGAAATTGTTTTACTTCATAATATCAGTATTTTTAAAATCAAATTTTTATCAGTCCCTATTAGCTTGCTTACAAATAGAGTTCAACTGTGTATTTAAAAGCTTATTAAACTCACAGACATAAAAACCACTCAGTAATCAGAGTTAAAATGTTTATTGATATTCACAACATTATAATTCACTACTATATTAATCAAATTTGAAGAAATAAACATGTAATTAATTGTCTTTTTAGTGCTCTTTGAATTTTTCTATGTAGGATTCTTTGCAAATAGACTCCCTGACAAAGAATTGACCAGCTCTAAGTCAAGACACTTCTTGAAATTTACACATCTGCAGGAGCCATTTTCATTGAAATCACCATCTAACACAACAAAAAAAGACTCATTTACAGTCTTAGCTATCAGGAAATTAATATTACCAGCCTAAAAAAAATGAACAACTGGAAAAGTACCAACATAAAGCCCCAGAATTGAAACAGAAAGTTTATTCTTAAAAAGCAACTTAACAGAGAGAAGCCAGCCAGGCACTTTAAAAATCTTATATACATGACGAGCCAAAGAAGCATTTATAATAATTGCCACTTTAGCACCAAAGAACCCCTTGTCTAACCCAAATAAAAAAACTCTAACTCCATTAAACTTATCTTTAATTCATGGCCTATAGCTAGACCTCAACTTTGTTTCTGTAATTATTAAAACCAAACTACCAGAATCTTTATGCCAATAGATAACATTCTTCTGCTTGGCAGGAATATTGATATCACAAACATTACATGTAGCAATTCTCTACACAAAACCACTCATTAAGAGGTAAGAGAAGCTGATGAACCCAAACCAGAGCACAAGCAATCCAATCTTTTCAAAATTGACTCAACTAACATCTCCAAAGCCACCATCTTAAATTCCAACTCACTCACCTTGGTGGTCAAAATCTTAGAACTGCTTGAGCTAAAATCAGCAATTGAATTCACAATAACTAAAAAAAGGAGGGTGGAAAGCATCAATGTATCATCCAAAGCCATATTTGAATCTAAATTAGAAGCCAAAAGTGCTTAGACAACTGGAAAAGATGTATGAGATGCATGTACCAGGAACACCAATTCCACAAAGCTCAGTTTTTTTATGATAACAAAAACCTAATCTGACAAAAGCTCTAAAAAACATTCCAAAGAAGCCAAATGATCAACCAAACAGAGATTACTAAGAGAATTAAAAACCATTGAAATGGATTTCATATCCAAAGACAAACCAGCACCAAAAGAGTCTGATGAAATCATATAAGAAGAAGAACCACCAGCAATCCAAGCCCAAGTTTTGTCACTGAAAGAAACTGGACAAGCAATAAGTGCTTGCTTCTTCTTATAAATATTGATCAAGCAGATATAATCTTAAGAAGTGACCACCCACTTATCACGACTACCAAGATTTCTACTCACTGTACAAACTATAGAAACATGACCAAATTGTTTACATTGAGCATAACAGGCCAAAGAAAAACCAGTCCAGCATAAATTCACACTCTTAAACACTGAAGTCGAACCAATAGCAGCCAATTTGGATGTTTCATTAGCAAACCACACTATTACACATCTATTATGTACATATAAACTGATATTACAGCCAATGAAACAAGTTTTCTCACCATATGATCCCAACAAACCAGAAAAATTATGAGCCATAGTTCCAACTAAAAAAATATAAAACAATGTCTAATATAGATCTCTTAACACTCATAATTGTTTATCTCCAACTGTCTTTGTAACACAAACCAAATCTTTTTCCATAAGAACAGACCACTTAACTGCAACCAAATCAGCTATTTTAGATAAATTAAACTCCACCAAAGCTTTTTGCCATAAACCAATCAGTTGTATCTTAATTAATACAATCTTGTCAAACTTGGAAAAAACAGACTTCACAGCCAATTTAGAAATATTAACTGGAATTTTCTTAACAATTACTTCCCAATCTAATTGGTTGTTTACTTTTCTAAAATCACCATTAACAAAATTTTTTTACTGATTGCCATTTTTCTAGCCTTTTTTAAATTTATTTCAAATGTAAATGATGATCTAATAATTCCTGGAAATTTTGAAGAAGTAAAAGCTCCTCCAAAATCATCAATTCAATAAAAATTTTTTTGATTGCAATTAACTTATTATTATTTGTTTTTCCAGTATTACAGAATGGTTTTCTTGGTATATTTAATTGCTGATATTCCGTTTTAATTGCAATCAGTCTCTTGTAAATTCTTCAATTCTATTTGTGTGATAATGTCACTGTTATATTGAAAGCTTTCTCTTTAATGTTGCAATGTAAGTTATTTCTCAATTTCTGATTGTTGTGTGTGTTTATGTACTCCTTCTTAGAGGCTGAACTGAAATCTACCTGCTGTCTGGAGTCTTCTCTGAGGCTATTCTTGCAATTGCCTGATGTGTTTCTTTAATCTAGAAACATAGAATGTTAATGGTCTTTAGTGCTTTTCTTAATTCTCACAATAAAGCTTTTATCAATTAGTAACAACATGAATAATCTTAATCAGAGATTATTCTTCTAAGGAATTCAACTAATGAATGATAGTTTCATTCAATAATTAATACAAGTGAGTTTTTTACTACTTTGGGGTTGTGATAATTCAGTTTTAAATATTCTTTTTCATTTCTTTTTGATTTAAAGGTTTCTTGGGATATTAAATTTAAAGATACAATTTAAAGTGGAGTTTGTTAGATAAATTGGATCTATTGCTTGATAAGTTATGATTTTTATTACTTGATTGACTTTTCTTAATATTAAAGCTATTGTATATATACATGTTTGTAGTTCTACGAGAAAACATATTGTAATACTTTCTTTTTAATATTTCAACCTGGTGTTTGCTGCTATTACCAGTTGGTATTGGCTGCTATTGTGAACTAGTGCTTGCCACTATTGTGAAATGATGTTTTGCTACTATGTTAATCATTACCTTTCTAAAATTATTACTGCACTATATTATGATTGAATAGTTTATATTATTTTTATGATTCTTTTGCTAAATTCTTAAACCATAACATTATTCCCTCCTTTCAAGATTGAGCTTTGTTGAAATCGAAGTTAATTTCTTTATTAAATTCTAAGTTACTATAGTAGTTCAATACTGTGTTATTAATTTGTTGTTGTAATTCTTGAAATTGCAAATTGGTAAGTCGTCCAATACTGTTGGTTGTTATTATGTTTATGGTTGGGTTCAACAATAGTTTGTGACAGTTTTCAAATGCTTTGAAAATTCTGTAAACTGTTTTTGAATGGAATGGAATGTTGGTTTTTCCAATAAAAGGTTCTAATAGTTGGATAATTGTTTTGTCAAATACTCTAGTTGAGTCTTTTGAGTATAATGTTTGTATGTTCAAGTACTTTCCTAATTGATAATAACAGTAGTTAATTGGAAATTTCATTTTCAAGTTGCTAAATGTGTCTGGTGTTAATTCATTTATTTCTATTTCTTCCATTATTAATGTATTGCCCAATACTATCTCTAATTTTTCAATAACTTTGCTGATAAATTTGTTGTTATGTTTGGTAATATTATATGGTTCAAAATTATGTTCTTTTCTTGTTTTTGGATTTTCTATTGTTTTTTTTATGTATGTTATTTTGGAGCTATTAACTGTGATTTTCAGATTGAATTCTAAGTGTTGTAAGCTTTCAACTAATTATTGAGTTATATTGTTAATGTTTTTTGGGATAAGTATTATTGTTTTAATTTTGACTGCTATTTTGGAATTTTTTTTGCATGTGTTTTTATGGTTGTTAAATCATTTTTGCTGTGATCTAAGATTAATTATCTTTTTAAATAATGTTCAATTAAAACTATTGGTTCTAAATCTTGTAGAATTTGTTTTGGTAAAATTAAAGATAATTGTGTTCTAATTCTGGGTGTCTTTGTTGTTATTACTGGTTTACTGTAATAGAATTTCAGCCAGTTACCATATGCTGCTTTTCTTAATATTTTATCATTTAGTCTTAGCTTGTATGTTCTATTTCTAAGTATTTCATGAATATAAAATGGTCCATCTCACTTGTGATCAAATTTTCCACTCCATTGTTTTTCCATTTTTGTGCAATGCAACAATACTTTATTTCCAATTTTGTAGCTAATTATATTATTTGGTAACTGGTGTTACCAGAGGTTTTTGGTCTCTTTTCTGTAATGTTTTTGATACTTATTTGCTGTGAATTCACGTTTTCTGGGTGTGGTTGAACCTCCAGTAACTGAATTTCTAACTTCAAATTATCTCCTATAATTTGAACTTGCTGGACTTATGAGTGGAATGGCCAATTCCGTGCCAGTTGTTTTATGTAGTTATGTTGTAGTAAACGTCAACTCTTTCCCAGGAATTGCTTGTCTGGAAGCTCACTAAAAATGTGTAGTTCCTTTGCTGTGAAAGTCAACTCTTCTACAGGAATCTCATCTGTAGGCTACCCTAATGATTGTAATAAAAAAAGAAAAGAAAAATAAAAAAATGTAAAAGAAATAAGATTTTTATCAAGAAAAACGTTTTCTATCCAGGTCTGGAGTCACTAACAGTTTACTGAAATTGGTAGCTAATCAATTTCGAAATGTTAGTTGGTTTTTGGGGATTGTCCAAGGGTAATGATTAAAGAATTTGGTTTTTTTTCAAATTATTTGGTATTTTATTTCTTTTTGTGTGTGTAAAATTGGTTCTAAGTAATAAATCTAAAGTAAGATACATTTTTTCGAAGAGAGAAGCTCTTCTTTTATACAATTTGTCATAACACTATTTTATGAACTTGAACTTTGCTATTTTCTACAATTTTGCTGAACTAAAGATACATTTCGGCGAACTACAAGTTATTTCTGCAAACTTATTAGATATTTCGGTGAACTATCAATTATTTCGGCAAATTTCTATAAATTTCAGCGAACTTTTGAATGTTACATAGTTCGGGATATTGCATGATTGATCATTGCAATTAGGTTACATTTGTGTTGTGTACAATTTGGGTTATTAATTAAATGATAATTTCAGACATTTTTTGCTAATGTAATAAGTGATAATTTGAAACGATAATATATGCTAATTAATGATAGGAATTATAAGATAGTTTCATGCTAAATGATATCTCTAATTTCGTTTGGTAACACTGGTTATCATGTCTCACTTTTTGTTGTTTTTGTGATTGTTCAATATTTTGTGCTGCTTTTCTTCTTTTGTTTTCTAAAGTTTCCATTAATTTGTATGTTCTTTTAAGTAGTGTTTCCTGAAATGTTGCTTTAATGATAGTGTCACTTGGATAAGTTGGAATAGTAAGTTCAACTGGTAATGTGGCTTTTCTTCTATAAACTAGTTCAAATGGTGTGAATTGTATAGTATCTTGTTTTACTGTTTTATATGCTAGTAGTACTGCTGGTATGAATAAATTCTATTCTTTTTCATGTTCATTACTAATTTTTGCCAGTGATTCACATAATGTGTAATTAAATCTTTCAACTAATCCATTTGTTTGTAGGTGGTATGGTGATGACAGTAGTTGCTTAATTCCAAATTTTTGGCTGAGTTCTTTTAAGGTGCTGTTTACGAAGTGTGTGCCTTGATCTAATAGCAATTCTTGTGGACATTCATGCTGGCAAATTAAGTCTTCATGCACAAATTGAGCTATGGAAATAGCATCAGCTGTTTTAATAGCTCTAGCTTCTGGCCATTTGGTGAGATAATCCACAGCTACTGCAATATAATAGTTGTTTCTTGTTGTTATTGGTAAGAGTCCAACTAAATCAATTCCAATTCTGTCAAATGGCTGTTCAACTTTTATTGGTCTTAATAATTCCATTGTTTTTGCTCCTCCTCTTCATTAACATGGGTCACAATTTCTTATGTATTGGATTATGTTTGAACTCATTTTTGGCCAATAATAATGGCTAGTTGCACATTAGATGGTTCCTGTTTTTCCAAAGTGGCCTGAATGAATATCTGAGTACATGTTAAATAAGATAGTTTTTTTTTCATCCATGGTTATAACTCTTAATAGATTATCTGAATTTTGTCAATTCTGGTAATAAAGTATGTGATTTTGGATAAAATAGTGTTTTGCTAATTTTTGAAGCTTAATTAGCTCTTTTACTGATATTTCTTCATCTATTTGTAGTGTTTCCAAGTATTGGCTGAGGTTTTTGTAAAGGTGATTGTTCATTGTTGTTGTGGTAGGTGGGTTGGTAATTTTTATGTGTGTTTTATTCTTAACAAACAGTTAGCATTAGCATTTTTGGTACCTTTTTTGTATTTGATAATATAATCATATCGTGCTAATGTTTGTAACTATCTGGCATATTTTTCTTTTAGTGCTTTTTTGTTATTTAACCAGACCAAACCTCTATGATCTGTGGTAATCTCAAAGGGTTGGTACCATAAATATGTGTCAAAGTGAACACAATTCCAGACTACTGTTAAGCATTCAAGTTCATGTGCTGCATAGTTTTGTTCTGCCATACT
The DNA here is from genome assembly GCA_016748015.1 of Geosiphon pyriformis. Classification (NCBI taxonomy): domain Eukaryota; kingdom Fungi; phylum Glomeromycota; class Glomeromycetes; order Archaeosporales; family Geosiphonaceae; genus Geosiphon; species Geosiphon pyriformis. The sequence goes on along the minus strand of JAAOMT010000328.1, from coordinate 475,230 downwards.
GAGACTTCTGCTGGCATAAGTGATTACATGTTCTCTTCCATTATTGTTTTTTTGTAATAGAATGGCTCCAAGTCCAGTTTTAGAGGCATCTGTGGCCAAAATAAATTTCTTGTTGAAATTTGAATAAATCATTATTGGTAATTCAATGAGCTTTTGTCTAAGGTACTCAAAAGCTTTTTGTTATACTTTAGTTTATTCAAATTTCACATTTTTGGATAGTAGGTAATTAAGGGATTTGGCAATGTTTGAAAAGTTTTCTACAAAGTGACAGTAGTAAAATGTAAGTCCTAAAAAGCTTCTAACTTCTAAAACATTTTGAGGTACTGGAAAATTTTTCACTTTGTCTATTTTTGGTGGATCTGGTTTTATTCTATCTTTTCCAACTACGTGTCCTAAAAATACTAGCTCATTTTTCTCAAAAAAACATTTTTCTAGATTTAGTTTAAGTCCAGTGTGTCTTAATCTCTCAAAAACTTGTTGCAAATGTTGAAGATAATCTGTGAATTTTGACAAGAAAACATTTGTATTGTTCAAGTAGACAACAACAGATTGCCACAGAATTCCAGAGTAAATTATGTCCATTAGTCTTTGGAATATCGCAGGAGTGTTTGTTAATCCAAATGACATTACATTGAACTCATAATTGCCATTTTGTGTTGTGAATACTGTCTTTTGGGTCTATTTCCACTTGTCAATATCCATTAGTCAAGTCAAGTGTAAAAAACCATTTTGCTCCTCCAAAAATGTTGAAGATTTTGTCAATTAATGGTATTGAATATGAGTTTTTGGTTGTTTTGCTGTTTAGTTTGTAATAATTAACACAAAATCTAATTTTTCTATTCTTTTTTCTTACTAAAACAACTAGTAAGAACCATGGGCTTTTTGATGGTTGAATTATTCCTTTTTCTAACATGCTTTGGACTTTTTTTCTGATAAAATTATGCTCCATTGGTGAGACATGGTAAGTGCATTGTTTTTCAGGTCTGGCATTTCCAGTGGAGATTTGGTATTGAACCAAGTTGGTTCTTCCAAATTTGTCATTTCGTGAAAATATATCAAAATATTTTAAAATTAATGCTTTTAATTGTCACTGTTGGTCAGAATTCATTGTTCCAATGTTTAATTTGGCCAATTTTTCTGGTGTAAATTGATAGCATTCCAATGGTTGTTACCAATTTATTAAAGTGAGTTTACAGTAGAGGGCAATTTCTGGGAAATTTAGAATTTCTTGTGGTGTTGATGCGTTTTTTAGCTCTGTGTTGAGGTATTCAATAATGGTATCTTTTGAAATGTAAATGAGTTCTTCTGTGGTGTTTGCAATAAGAATTTTTATCCATTGAGCTTTATTAGCTGGAATAAAAAGGTTAGTAAGTCTTATGAGAAACTGTTGGCAAGTTTCTGGGTAGGGCTTAAATATTAGGTCTTTTTCTTTAATTGTCCTTTTTATTCTTATTTCTGATTTTCCATATGATAGGAGTGTGATGGACTGCTCAGTTTTAATTACTTTGCCTTTTTCCTCTATTGTTTTAGCAAAATTCACTTCAATTCCTTTTCCTGTTGATCCAAAACCAAAAGTTTCTCTCATTGTTTGTAACAATTTCTCACAATTTTCTACTGGCATGAATTTCAATTTTTACCAATGGTAGGAAAATTGCTTGTGCAATTTTTTCTTTAGATTCAATGATATAAGGCTTTTTTGAATTGTTCTGTAGCAAAACCATCAAATTTCCAGTATATCCGGAGTTAATTACTCCTCCTTAAATGCTTATTTCTTTTTTCGCAAGGCTTGATCGCGATGCTATTTGAATCATTATTCCTGGTGGAATTTTAACTGCTATTTTTAGGTCGATTTTGGTGATGCTCTTGGGTGGTAATGTTGTGGATTTGTCTTCCAAATAACATAGATCAAATTCGGCATTGGTTGGATGGGCTCTTTTGGGTATTATTCCTAAGTGCCCGTTGTCAAAGTATCAGATGTCAATCACCTGTTTTAGGTCAGTATAGACTACAAATTTTTCTGACTTGGAACCATCAAGTGAGTTTTGTTGATTTATTGATTGATTTTGAGACTGCTGATTCTCAATTTCCATTTTTCTTTCTAAGTCTCTTTCATCTTGACACTCTTTATAGCACTAATTTTGGCACGGAATAAGACAGTTTTTGTAGAGGTAAGTGTTGATTTATGCAAGGTATTGTTCTTGTTCTTGTTGAGTGTGGCATAATTGTTGGTAATAGTCCTGGAATTTGTCCACTGGGTTGAACATGTTGTAGCTGGTGACTTTATCAACTACTTTGGTTGACTCTTTCCAACATTGTATTTCTTCAGTGGTTTCTCCTCTTATTTTGGCCTGTGCAGTGTTGTACAACTTGTTTTTGTCATGTAGGTAGTACTGTAGTCTTTTTAACACTCTATTGAACGCTGTTTTGAACAGCATTCCTCTTCTTACCCAGTCACAGATAAGGATCGTGTATTGGCAAGTTGCATCACACATTCTTCCTCTGTCTGGTATGTCATTCCAGTCGCACCTTCTTAGTAATGGTTCTCCACAAGCAAGGCACAGTTTCTTGTCTCATTTTTTGTGTCTTTTTGGATAACTGTATTTTTTTTTGTTATAATGGTTACAATAGTAGTGGGTGGGGTTTCTTGGGTCTTCATTTAGTGCACTGTACGCAGTCATAGACAAGAGTTTCTTCTTGCAAACTGAGCATTCTAGTTTTGGTTTGCGTCGCTGGTGGTTTTTTTGTGGACTTATTTGGTTCCATTTGGATCTTTTTTTGCTGGTCCACGTTGGTACAGCTGGTAGTCTTGTTCTTTGGTCATTAGCCCAAGAGAGCTAATAGGTTTCGATGACTGGTAGTGCTGGATTTTTTTCAAATTCGAAAGTAGGTCTTTGGTTGGTGCTGGGTTTTTAAAAGTGGCCACAGGTGGCTGGAATTCTGGCCTGGTGGCCATTATAATTGATCAGAAGCTCTTGGATGGTCCAGTCTAGGGTGGTGTTGGCTTTTATTAGCCAGTCATTTCCTACTAACACTTAATATTGTGTAGTATCCATTACTAATACTTTTGTAGGTATTACTATGCCATTAACTTCAAAAGGGAATAAGTTGATTTTGTTATAAGGCAGCTTTGTACTTCTATTGGCTGTTATGATTTGGGACATTGTGACATGATCAACTTTGAAACCCAGTTGGTTTACTAGTTGAAGTGTTATGATGCTTCCAGCGGATCCACTATCTAAGATAAGTTTGATTGGGGTATTGTTTATAGTGGCTTTCGTATATATAGCAGTGATTGAGCATTTTTTGTCCAATGCTGCTCCACTGAACATAGTCTTGTTTTCCTCTAATTCAAAAGGAAAAATAGCTGTAAGGCTGCTATCTTCGGTGGCAACTGCTGGTGGTATTGTTTGGCTCAATTTGTTGGAAAAATTTTCAGTTCTGTTTATGTTTCTATTGTCATTAATAATCAGATTTTCTACTTTTGATAACAATATAAGCAATAAATTTTTTAGCTGTAGAAATACATATTAGAAATCAAGAAAATAAAATAAATAAATAACAACTTTTATCTTAATTTTTTTTTTATCACTAATTTCTCTTTTCCTATTATTACAGGTTAAAGTAACAAGCTAACAGATAGCAAGAGAGAACAAAATTGTAAGGTGATAAAAGGAATCAAAGAAAATTTAACTTTAAAGAGCAAATTAAATAAGTATGGATTTAATTTGTAAGATCAGTTTTATAAAATATCTCAGTTGCTATATTTTTCAAAATATAACCAAGAAATCTAAAAATAGAAAAATAGTCTGTACTGTTAACAAATGATCTCATACTGGTATAATTCTATGTCTTATGTCAGCACTCTTAGAATTCAATATCAGATATTAGATGTGTTCTTCAGTCACATTTTATTTAATAATCTTTAAATACTACAATTACATATTTCAGAAAAAAAGTAAGGAATAACCAACAAGTAATCTTTTATCCCAAGATATTTAGATACTTAAAGGTAAGAAAAGAGAAATTAGCAATAAAAGAATAATTAAGATGAAAGTTGTTATTTTATTTTTTTTATTTTTATATGCTTTTCTACAGCTAAAAGATTCATTACTTATATAGCTATCAAAAGTGGTCAATAATCAGGTTAACGACTAAATTAATAATCAAATCAATAATCAAGTCAACAATTAGATCAACAGTCAGGTTATTAATCAGATCAATGATCACTATCTAAAAATAGAGTGGCTAATTATATGACATTAATAGTTAATACATGTAATAATTAATAAACAGTATAGGTTTTAACCATAATATTATCCTTTTAAAAAAAATTGAGCTCTGGTGAAATCAAGCTATTTATGATGTAATCTATTTGAAAAGTTTTATCTAACTCAAAACTAACTAGTTTGTTGAAGTTTTTTGTGGATAAGGTATATAATACTTGAGATAAAATGAGTTTTGTATCCAAGAAACCAAATCTTTGTATTAAAGTTTTGGCTCTTTTAGCAATAGTTAAAACTCTTGAGATATTTAATTGTATAATGCCCAAAATTTCTGTCTGTATCTCTGAAGTTATTTTCTTCATAAGTTTTATATCTTCTATGATTTTTCCAAGGCAATCATAGAGTTCTAATTGCCTTTCATATAACAAATTTTTGTCTATGGGCAAAATTTCTTGGATTGTTTTTCCAATTGTGCTAAAAGATAAAAGTATAGCTGCTATTATACTTTTTAACAGATATTTATCTATTTTGCTACCAATTTTTTCTCTTTTGATAGTGGTTTTCTTTGATCTAATAACAGTATGTGTTCTATTGTTATCCATTATGGTGGTTTGTCTTTTAATAGTCAGAATAGTATTTAGATAGTTTTTGATCCAATATTTATAGAGAGTATAAAAGGCATTTTGAATGTTTTGATCCAGAAAATAATTGTTTATGTTAATTGAAAATACCTCTGTTTTGGGAATAATGCATTTATTTATACTTAATTTTTGCTGATTATTTGGGTTAGTATTACCACAACAGGCAACCAATCAGGTCATTTATGATATTTTTTAAGTTGTGTATTATGAATAGAACAATTATTGAAGATTGTTCTAAATTGATTTTAAAGAATATAAGAACTATTGTTCAAAACTTTGTTGACTATAAAAAATCTTTTCCACCAGCTAGAAAATTTATTACCATAAACATTGTCTCTGTTTAAACAGTATTCTAATATCAAGTCACCAACACTTAAAGAAAGTATTTTATAGGTTTTTTTTTTTTGAGCTTTTCTTGGAACTGTTTTATCTTTTCAAAAGCAATTATTTATACTTCTACCAAGGAGTTAAGAATGGTATCAAGTCTTCTTTACAAAATTTCTTTGTAATTTTTTATTGTGATCTCTTCAAAAAGAATTGTTTCAATGTTAGTTTCTATTGGTAGTGTTGCCATGTGTTTATAGAGCAGATAAAAAGGTTCATAACTTGTTATGTTGTTACTTATAAAAAAAAAACAGATATAGAGAGAATAGTAGACCAATGAGTAAATAGTATGTAGCATGTGAGCATATTGCTCAGCAATGTAAAGCAATAATAGAAATCATGGCACATTGCTTAAGAAATTATAGCACATCACTCGGAAATGTGAGTGATCTTGTAGAACATCAATTATGTATATATAGCAATAGTATTAGAAGTAAAAAGATAAGAATCTTTTAGTTAAAAATCTTCCATCCACAAATATTAAAATAAATAAATCATTCACTATCCCAAATCTATTCTCTACTATTAATACTTTATGTTGATAGTAATTGATACCTAACTATGCTGAAACAATAGCTCTTGATCATAACTATTAATGAGAAACTAATGTGCATATCGTCTTGGCTCATTTTTTTATTTTCTTTTATTTCTTTCTTTCTTTGATTTTTACTGTCATATACTAACTAATTAAGGATTAAAGTGCTGAATAATTGACATCATGGATAGTCTGGTAAAAGACCCAGAAATAAAGGTAAAATTATATATATATTAATGAATAGCTTAATAAAAGGACATGACTGCCAAAAAAAACCAGCCACCAAGCTGAAGACAGAAATTGGGAACACAACTTACCAACCAACTACATTGTCATTGAATCTCTGTCAATTATACAAAGGACTCAACTCTAAAACCTTCAGATACAACCAATGTACTAGTATTACCAGCATTGTCAAGATATTGAACACCAAGTTACGGATTTGTTATTTGATTTGAGACCCCAAATAATCATTTGTAACATTTGGTGCTTCCTGTGAGGTATAATTCTACAGAGAACAGCACCAATCATAATCATCCAAACAGTGGCAGAATCCAAAGAAATAGAAACAAACCATTTAGGATTTGCAAAATTCTTATTCCAACACTATCACACTCATCTCAGATTAACAAATAATAATTGGCCAACCAAATTAGCTTTCAATTGCTATGTCAATGAAAGAGTAGTATATTACTTGGGAGGCCAAGGAGATCCAGAATCCACCTTCAACAACTTCTTTAGTGAATTACTTCAAAGCACCACCCTTTTACAAAATTATCTTAATTATAGAAATAAACAGGGAAATTGAAAAATACACCAAACAGAGATTTCCTATCACTTTTGCAGACAAAGACAAAGGAAGGCTACAAATACCAGCAGGAACACCAAAGCAAATCCAACTACCCACTTGAAAAAAACAAAGATTTGATTCACCTGCTAATCCATCATATCACCACACACCCGGAAGCACTATCAATATAATAAACACAGCTACAACAAGCGTAACAATGCCACTAAACAGAATTTCATTCCAAAGTAAACAAAAGAAGGCAAAGTTATTAAGAACATATGGTGATTATTTCGAGAGATTTAAATCACAATCCCTAACGCCATTAAGAATTTGATTACCACCACTACAACCAGATTTCAAAGCCATTAATCCTTAGAAAATAACTGATGCCAAGAAAAAAGAGAGTAGTAATCAGAAAGTTAATAAGCAAAACTTGATCCTAAAAACTTCAGAAATTAAAACTCTGGTTAATCAAACTTCAGAAAATCAGAAAAATCAAAAACCCAACATAATTAATCAGTACTTACCTCCAGTAATTGTGATCAATCTACCACCAGCTTTACCAAACATTCAACAGCAACAACAGTTACAACTGCTACCTTAACAATAAATTTAGCAGCAACCACAACCCAACTTAGATCCAATGACATATGCATCAATAGCCAAACTTGTAAAATTCACTAACAAAAAAGATGATGCTCAAGTATGGCTAAATGATATAGAGAAAGCCATTGCAGCTAATGGATGGAATAATGCCAGAGCCATGCAAGCCATCCCATATTTTCTCCAGAGTACTGCCAATTCATGGTACTAAAGCCTGGTCAACAAACCCCAAGATTTCAATGCATTCAAAATTGAGTTCTTAAGATATTTCAGCAATAATAACAGCATTAACAGACTAGCAAACACATTTACTATCATCAAACAAAGAGAAAATAAAGCAGTCACTACTTACTTAGAACACTTCCACAGGAATCTGTGCCAGATCCAAGTCATCAATACCAATTATTTCACAGTGGCCCAGATCCTAAATCAGTTTATTTGTGGATTATGCAGTAGCATCCTGCAATGCGTACATTTATTGTATCCTATTGATCTGCAAGCAGCTGTTACAAATGCCCAAGATTTTGAAGCTGCTAAACTCAAAGCTAATCATGCCCAAGTCATTAATCTAGTAATGAATAGATTATTTGAATTGGATTCCAAATTGAAACAATTTAGTGATTCTATCAATCAGAAATTAGAGAGATACTTAGCTGACAATTGCGCAATTTATCAATCACCACAATGACGCAATAATTCTGGAAACGCAAATTGTTTCCAAAATTAGTCACATCTATTATCGTCGACCAATCAACAGTGGCAACAAGAAATGCATATTTGCCACTATTGTGATAAACAAGAACACCTACAAATCAATTGCTGTCATTACTTAAATAATCAATGATCAGGAAAGCAATATCGAAACTCCAATTGCCGGTTTCAAATTCCGAATAACCTACCAAACTCAGAGCCATATCATCAGAATTACATACCTATGACTCAGTAGCCACTTTATCATTCACCAATATATTAAATACCAATTTATCAACCGATAACATTAATAATTTATCAGCCACAGTCACAACCCATTTATCAGCTGCAGTCTCAGGTAATCTATTAACCCCAACAAATTCAAATACCACCACAGAACTTACCTCAAAACGGAACCCAAAGGCTGAAATTGACCCAACAAAGCTGGAGATTGTTGATGGTAGTTCACCAACCAATCTCCAGTTCTTCCACACAACCAGCAAGATTTTGACAACAAAATTTGGGCACTGGGTATGCCCAAAACCCAAATTCCCAGAACTATTTAAGTCTCCTGGTTACCACAGAAGATGCCCAACTCAATAATCTGGAGACCAACCAACAACCAACACTTACCAGCAACATTCCACCAGCTACCATCACCGAGAATAAATTACTGGACACCATCTTCCCATTTAAATTCAAAGAACCATTGACCACACTATTATTTAGTGGAGCTGCTCTGGAAGAAAACCCTATTATGGCCATATATACTGATATTAAAGTTGATAGCCATTTCATCAAACTGATCCTAGACAGTGGATCAGCTGGCAGCATCATTACAAAACAACTCATAGACCAATTAAGTCACTGAGTTGATTACACTGCCAGTGCCAAGATCATAACTACTGATGGAGCAACAAAAACTCCCATTGGTAAGATTGACGACTTTCCCATCGAAGTTAATGGTATCATAGTCCCAATCAAAGTACTGGTCATAGAAGCCACCCAATACCAAGCACTCGTTGAAAATGATTGGCTATCCAAAACCAATGCATTGCTTGATTGGAATATGCAGGAGCTTCAAATTAGCCAGAACAGTTAACACACATGCATACCAGCCATGTGTGGCTATTTCAAGACCACCAATTTAACAAACTCACTTATCAAATTTGAGGAAGAGGAGAAAAAATCTACTTGGGAAGCCTACCAAGTTTTTTGGGCCAACACTGAACACAACAAACTGCTGCCAGTACCTTCATGGGATGACAACAACAAAAGAAAACAGAGCAAAGAACTTACCTGGAAAGCCGATCAAGCCTGGGAAACTAACAACAATCAGGAAGAACAAATAAATTGGGAATAGAAAGAAGACAAAAAAGGAAAAGGAAAGAGGAAGGAAGAAGAACCAACAACTGACTGCAACCCCACTTATAATTCTTACACTACACCCCACCAATCTACTTATTACCGCCCAAAACTGGTATGTGTTGATTGCGGCAAGAAATTGTCATCAATGAGTGCTTGTTGTGGCAACAATAAGGAGTACACTTTGGCAACAAAATTTTACTACCATCTATGCATCATTGAATGCTTTGAAAGGCCAAAATGGATTGGAAAATGGAACAATAAACCATGCTTGGCTTGTGGAGAAATTTTTCTGGACAAAAGAATGTGGAATGACATTCCTGGGTAAAGAGGAACATGCAATAAATCATGTTAATACACAATTCTCATAAGTGACTGGGTGAGAAAAGGAATGTTCATAGACACTGCCTGGAGATGAGCCATCAAATGTTTGGATGGATGTCTACACAACAATAATGAAATCTGGCAAATAGCACTTGCCAAAATCAAAGGAGCAACACCAGAAGAAATAAAAACAATTAAAAATAACCCACTTAAACCTATAGAACTTGACTAGAACCCAAAACCAGTCATAAATCTCCTAGATCCAAAACAATTTTACAAACATTATCAAGAGCTAGCACCTACAAGAGAAGAGCAGAAGCAATACTTAGAAGAAATCAACACTCGACTATATGATCACTGTTTGATTCCATGTGACTTTCAATATTGTAATGAGTGTGACTTCATTTACAATTTACCACCACGCATAATCTACACAATTCTAGAAAAAGAAAAACCAATTAGCAACTGTGCATTAGAATCAGAATCAATTTTCAATCCCAATTCAAACTCTGACAACAATAATGATAAAAATAATAGTTCCAGCTCTACTTAAAATGGCAACAAAAATATCAGCAATCCAGACTCCAATTCAAACCCCAAAATATATATTGTGCTTCTTGATCTATCTAAGGAGCAAGAACTCAAATAGTATAGTAACAATAATGAAGGTATCATGTCAGAATGCATGCATAATACTGATGTAAAGTTTGATCTGAAATATCTGGGAAAAGAAGCCATCAAATTGGAACCAAATTCACACACATGTATTGATCTCAAAATAGCTCTGAAAATTCCAACAACAACCATAGTTCAATTAGCATTTAAGAG
>JAAOMT010000328.1:388954-464827 GCA_016748015.1 Geosiphon pyriformis | reverse complement strand
ATAAATCATGTTAATACACAATTCTCATAAGTGACTGGGTGAGAAAAGGAATGTTCATAGACACTGCCTGGAGATGAGCCATCAAATGTTTGGATGGATGTCTACACAACAATAATGAAATCTGGCAAATAGCACTTGCCAAAATCAAAGGAGCAACACCAGAAGAAATAAAAACAATTAAAAATAACCCACTTAAACCTATAGAACTTGACTAGAACCCAAAACCAGTCATAAATCTCCTAGATCCAAAACAATTTTACAAACATTATCAAGAGCTAGCACCTACAAGAGAAGAGCAGAAGCAATACTTAGAAGAAATCAACACTCGACTATATGATCACTGTTTGATTCCATGTGACTTTCAATATTGTAATGAGTGTGACTTCATTTACAATTTACCACCACGCATAATCTACACAATTCTAGAAAAAGAAAAACCAATTAGCAACTGTGCATTAGAATCAGAATCAATTTTCAATCCCAATTCAAACTCTGACAACAATAATGATAAAAATAATAGTTCCAGCTCTACTTAAAATGGCAACAAAAATATCAGCAATCCAGACTCCAATTCAAACCCCAAAATATATATTGTGCTTCTTGATCTATCTAAGGAGCAAGAACTCAAATAGTATAGTAACAATAATGAAGGTATCATGTCAGAATGCATGCATAATACTGATGTAAAGTTTGATCTGAAATATCTGGGAAAAGAAGCCATCAAATTGGAACCAAATTCACACACATGTATTGATCTCAAAATAGCTCTGAAAATTCCAACAACAACCATAGTTCAATTAGCATTTAAGAGTAGCCTAGCAAAAAAAGGAATCAACATCAGAGGAAGAATAATTGACACAGAGTATGTAGAAAATATCATTGCTATGCTACAAAATGACTTTGAAAAAGCCAATATCATAGAGCCAAATGAAAAGATAGCACAAGCAATATTCCTACCTCTGGTGAAAATAGCTCAATTAGTGTTAGTGGGAAACAGGGAAGAATTAGGGATTACTGCTAGAGGGATACAAGAATTTGGATTAATGGGTAGAATAAATATACCAGTTAATATGGCAGAGGAAGAAGTTATTGACAAAAGAGAAATTATCTCAATCCATCAATCAATTTCTATTCTACCATATGACCAGTATATGTTACCTATAAAAAGAAAAGTAAAGAATCAGATTCAGTTGTTTAAAGCAAAAGCCACCATTTGCGAATCAGAGGAGATTGGACTTATTAATCTCTATATATCAGCCAAAAGCCCCAAAAACATCAAAATTTCTATCTACAACACAACCAGAAGTGTCATTGAAATACCAAAGAGAACTATTATTGGATATTTGACCACTAAAGTTGAAGATCAACCACCAAATTACATTCCAGATTTTCCACAGCTTTGCAGATATATGGACATTACATCACAAACTATTTATGGATGAAGTAAATATTATTTGTTCCAACCAGAACAATTAGAACAGATAAACATAGGGAATCTAGATCCACTTCAATGGATGCAACTCAAGATGTTACTTAATAATTTCAATAACATCTTTGCTAGCAAAAATAAATTTGGCCAAACCAATATCATTCAGCATCAGATCAAAACTGGAGATGCAATGCCAATTAAACAAAGAACATACAGAGTACCACCAGTTAACTATAAGATCATTTGTCAAGAAATCAACTGGATGCTTGACAACAGGCTAATTCAGCTATCAATGAGTTCATGGTCATCACCAGTAGTACTAGTTCATAAAAAAAATAGAAAAATCTGTTTTTGTGTAGACTACTAGAAACTGAATAGAGTAACAAAAGGTGATAACTATCCAACTCCAAAGATCCAAGAACTATTTGATGCTTTTGGAAGAAATAAATGATTCTCAATACTGAACTTAGATAGTGGTTACTGGCAAGTAGCCATGGATCCAGCTGACAAAGAAAAAACAGCATTCACCACAAGAGAAGGAAATTTTGAGTTTGAAGTCATGCCATTTGGCTTGATGAATGCTCCAGCAACATTCCAATGGCTCATGGAAATTGTCTATACTGAATTGCTATGGAAATCAGTAGTCATATACTTGAATGATACCAATGTATTCTCAAAAACATTTGATAATCATTTGCATTATTTCCAATAAGTATTTGAAAAGTTAAGAAGAGCTGGATTGAAACTAAATGCAACCAAATGTTTCTTTGGAAAAACTGAACTCAAGTTTTTGGGACATGTGATAAGCAAAAATGGAATCAAAACAGATCCAGACAAGATCAAAGTAGTTAAGAACTTTTCAGTACCAGCCAACTTGCCAAAACTAAGAGCATTTTTGGAATTCACAGACTACTATTATCATTTTATCAAGGGCTTTTCTAAACTAGCTCAGTCACTTCACCATCTACAAACCAAGAATGTAAAGTATGAATGGACTGAAGCTCAACAAAAAGCATTTGACACATTGAGAAAAAAGCTTATCTAAGCTCCAGTATTGATGTATTCAGATCACAACAAACCATTTATCATTACTACTGATGCATCAGATCAAGCATTGGGAGCAGTACTATTACAGAAAAGACCCAATGAAAGAAAGCATCCAGTAGCTTACACCAGTAGAAGTTTAAGTCTAGTTGAAAAGAACTATGGAACTCCAGTATTGGAACACTTAGCAATTTATTGGGCTGTCATCAAATGAAGAGAATACTTAAGCCAAAAGTTTGAAATATATATGGATCACAAAAAATTAACTTCAATCTAGAAACAAAAATTTGCAGATAATTGCTATGCCAGATGGAAAATAGAACTTTTACCATTCAATTATACAGTACATTATAAAAAGAGAAAAGACAATGGAAATGCTGATAGATTGTCGTGAATGAGACAAATCTAAAAACATTTCAACCCAAAAATATAACAAAAGATGAACACACAAAAATACCAACAACTCCAGCAGTATATAAATACTTAATCATTCAAAGAGAAATTATCTCAAAAAGAACAAAACAACATAAAACAGCAATCAAAATATTTTATCAATCATCAAAATATACTTTACCAAAAAAACAGAAGAAATCCAGACCAACCAACCAAAGTAATTACAGAATCAGAAAAAGAAACAATATTGTTTAACATGCATTCAGATCCAACAACAGAACATTTTTATAAAAAAGCAATCATAGAAAAAACCAGAAAAAGATACTATTGGCCATCAATGTATCCAGATATCATCCAATATGTTCAAAGTTGTAATGTTTGTCAAAGAAGAGGTGGAACAAAACCCAGTGAACCATTAAGATTAATCAAAGTAGGACAATCATTTGATCACATTGGAATTAACTTAGTCGGACCATTAACAATTACCAGTAGAGGCAACAGATATATTGCAGTGATTATAGACTATTTTACAAAATGGCCAGAAGCAAAAGCCATTCAAAAAGCAGATGTAAAATCTGTTGCTGAATTCATCTATTAAAATTTGATATGTCAACATGGATATCCAAAAAAACTACTATTAGATCAAAGAACTCATTTTGTAAATAAAACATTAACAAAATTAAGTCAGAGATTTGGGATAAAAAGACTATTATCATCACCATATCATCCACAAACCAATGAACTAGTTGAAAGATTCAATAGAACATTGTGTGAAGCAATAGCCAAAATCAGTCAAGAAAACCAAGATGAATGGGATTTGTTTATACCATTAGTATTATTTGCTTATCGAACAATAAGACAAGATACTACACAAGCAACACTATTTGAATTAGTATATGATAGAACAGCAACATTACCAGTTGAGATAAAGGTCAACACATATCCAACTGAACCAATAACAGAAGCTAATTTCCAAGAAACATTGTTAAGAAGAACATATAACTTAATGAAAACACTAGAAAACAGACAATAAAAAGCAGCTGATAATATTTAAAAGTCTCAAGAAAAGCAAAAAAAACAATACAATAACCAATTATCAGATAAACCAATTGAATTCAAGATTGGAGACAAAGTACTTCTACATTATACCAAAGCAGAAAAACAATGGAGTGGAAAATTTGACCCCAAATAAGATAGACCATTCTACATAGAAGAAATTCTTGGAAATGGAGCTTATAAATTAAAATGGGACAACAAAATTTTAACCAAAGCAGCACATGGTGATCGACTGAAACTATATTACCAAATAGCATCATTATCTACCAATAATATTTCACAATTAGGAGTACAACAAATACTAGTTCAATCAGAGGAGATTCTACGAGATCTGGAACCAATCATAATTATTGGACCAAACATGTAAAATCAAACAATAAAAAAGTATATAAAGACACAGTATACATGACAAAGGCAACCAAGAAAAAAATAGAAATACCAGATTATATCCACATTATAGCTTAACAATTATTTCAGGCCTTAAGTCAACAATCTTTAAACATAGAAATTATCATTAACAACCAAACAATTTGCTATCAAAACACCAAAAAAAAAACAAAGAATACACTATATTAGTGGTTACCAAAGAATGATAAAAACTGGTCAGATAAAATAATAGAAAAAGTAAAGAACACTTTTGGAAAAATATCTATTATGGCACTAACAGAAGAACTTACAAAAAAGAATTGGAAGTAATAGACAAAACAACTTCGAATATTTAAAAGTTGTATATCAACAAATCTAAGAGGATATTTAATCAAAACATAATACAACAAATTGAAGAATTTATTGGGAAAAAGACAAACTCAACACTACATGTGAGAACAATTTACCAACTGCACAATATATTTTAGAACTATCCAGAAATACTGTTACACTCTGATATAGAAACCATAACCATTAACCAATAAGGAAGAATGAACAATGTACAAGTAGAAGACATAAAAAATAAAGTTGAACAAACAATACTAGAAAAAGAAGTATTAGAACTAATTCAGAATGAAGATTTCAATGAAGCTCAATATTAAAAAGGAGGAGATAATATTACTCATAAAAAGAAAAACAGATATAGGAAGAATAGTAGACCAATGAGTAAATAGTATATAGCACGTGAGCATATTGCTCAGCAATATAGAGCAATGATAGAAATCATAGTATATTGCTTAGCAATGTGGAGCAATATCAGAAAACATGGCATATTGCTTAGCAATATGGAGCAATATTAGAAAATTAGAGCATATTGCTCAACAATATGAACATTGCTCAAGAAATCATAGCACATTGCTCAGGAATGTGAGCGATCTCATAGAACATCAATTATGTATATATAGTGATAGCATTAGAAGTAGAAAGATAAGAATCCTTTAGTTAGAAATTTTTTATCCACAAATATTAAAATAAATAAATTATTCACTATTCCAAATCCACTCTCCACTATCAACACTTTATGTTGATAGTAATTGATACCTAACCATGCTGGAACAATAGCTCTTGATCATGACTATTGACAAGATACTAATATGCACATCACCTTGGCTCATTTCTTTATTTTTTTTATTTCTTTTTTTCTTTGATTTTTACTGTTATATACTAACTGATTAAGGATTAAAGTGCTGAGTAATTGATGTCACAAATAGCTGGTAAAAGACCCAGAAATAAGGGTAAAATTATATATATATTAATGGATAGCTTACCAAAAGGATATAACTGCCAGAATAAACCAGCCACCAAGCTGAAGACAGAAATTGGGAACACAACTCACCAACCAACTACATTGTTATTGAATCTCTGTTCATTATACAAAGGACTTAACTCTAAAACCTTTAGATACAACCAATATACCAGTATTACTAGCATTGTCAAGATATTGAGCACCAAGTTACAGATTTGTTATTTGATTTGAGATCCCAAATAATAATCTGTAACAATGTTATAATCCACAGTTCTATAAACAAACAAAGCTGAAGGCAGTACTTTGTTCCATAAGTTTGTTTCTTCACTGGTTTTGGCCAGAGTTTTACATAGTATTTTATTAAAATGTTTCACTAAGCTATTTGTTTAAGGGTGGTAAGAAGAAGATAGTTTATGATGTATTCCTATTTTTCTACAAAGTTCTTTAACCAGTGTACTGAAAAAAGCTTTTCCTCTATCAGATAAAAGTTCTTTGGAGCAGCCATGATAGCAGATGATATTTTTATAAATAAAATTGGGTATTGAGACTGCTATTTGGTTTGGAGTGGCTCTTGCTTCTATCTACTTTATAAGATAGTCAGTAGCTGTAATAATATATCTGTTGCTATCAGAAATTATTATTAAAGATCCAACAACATCTATACCAATTCTGTCAAATAATTGATTAACAGAGATTGGATGAATATTTTTTTTGCAATTGGATTTGCTTTTTCTTTGGCAGATGTTACAAGTTTTAATGTATTCAGCAATGTTCTTTCTCAAGATAGGCCAATAATAGCAAGCTAAAGTTTTCTGAATTGTTTTTGTTTTTCCAAAGTGTCTAACTAATGAGTCAGTATGCATGTTGTATATTACAATTTCTCTTTTTTCAAATTTGATGACTCTCTGGAGATGGTTAGGATCTTTTCTGTTTCTTTTATATAATTGGTTCTGGTAGATTAAATAAAAAATTTAATTGTTTGCACAAATGTTCTCTTTGCTGTTAAGTGTATTCTGATGGGTATTGTCCTTTATCCAAAAATTCTATTAAGGCAGAGTAGTTGTCTAAGTCTATTATCATGTTTGTTTGTGAAAGAGTTACTAATAATTAGGTTGGTTTAATTTAAGAGGTTGTACTATTACTAGATGGTAAGTCTAAAGAAAGTGTTGGCATTTTAATAATTTGCTCTTTTGTGGTATTAAATATTATAATCAAATTTATCCAAGTAGAGAATCTAATGAGTTATTCATTTGTGTTCCAGCTTTTTTTTATTGTGCAGCCAAACCAAGACTTGATAATTTGTTACCACTAAGAATTTTACACCAAGAAGATATTGATCCCAGTAACTAGTAGCCCAAACTACTGCTAAACATTCTTGTTTAATAACTGAATAGTTCTTTTTTGCTGGTGTGAGGAATCTACTGGTATATGCTATAACATGTTCTTTGCCATTTTCATTTTTCTGTAAAAAGACAACACCAAGTCAATAGCCAGATGTATTAGTATAAAGGATGAAAAATTGGTTCAGATTAGGTTGCTTAAGAATTGGTTCAGTAACAAGTTTTTCCTTCAGAATTTTAAAAGCTTTTTGTTAATAAATGCCTCAGTGATAATTGACATTTTTTCTGAGTAGCTGATTAAAAGAAAAGGTGATTTTGGAGAAATCCTTAATAAATTTGTGATAATAAGAAGCCAAACCAAGAAAAAAACATAGTTTAAGAACATTCATTGGTTGTTTAATGTTTTAAACTTTTTCAACTTTAACTGAGTCGGGAAAGATTCCATCTTTTGTAATAAGATGACCAAGAAACTGGGTGAATTAATGTCTAAAAAAAAATTTGATTGGGTTGATCTTAAAACCAGCATTTCTAAACAAGTCAAAAACCTTCTACAAATGTTTAAAGTGTTTATTTATGATTTTTAAGTAGACTATTATGTTATCTAAGTAAACCAGAACAAAGTTTTTTTTTACTGATTCAAATACTTTGTCCATTAGGTATTGAAAAGTAGAAGAGACATTGGTAAGACCAAAAAGCATGATTGTAAATTCATAAGTGTCATATTTGGTGATAAAGGCAGTTTTTTTTCTATTTTCTAGATCCATCTCTATTTGCCAAAATCTAACAGTTAAGTTAATGGTTAAGAAGAAAGCAGTACTATTGAATTTATTTATCATTGCATTAATTTTGGAGAGTGAATACATGTCTCTTATAGTGATTTTTTTTTTGTTAATGTGTAGTCATACTGGTCATTTATTAATTATGTCCACAGTAATAAGTACTTTCATAAAGCCAGGTCACCCAATAATACAAATCACAAGATACAGCTAATTACAAGTAAAAAGTCCTAACTACATACTAATACTACCTTTGCTACTTAATGTATTAAACATATCTTATTCATATATCTTATCTATAATATTAACAAACTCATAACTATTTTTAACCATACCACTCATTTACTTAACAGTCTGATCAGGATTGGATTTGATACTGGAAGACTAATCTTTCCAAAAATGCATTATAACATCAAAGGTGTTATTATAAACTGAAAAATTTTTATCATTATTATTATTATTATTAACTATGTCATCATTATCAAATACGTTCTTCAAGCAAACTTGCTCACATTTTTTCTTAAGATGTGTTATTCTTTTCTGCATTATGGAAGCAACAGCAGCCAAGCCTTTATTTTGCTTAACCAACCCAGCCACACATTTTTTAATTGATACATCCACAGCAAGTGGAATAGACAGCAATTTGGTAACCAATACAATCAGAACACCAAGAGGTTCAACCAAAAATTTTATCAACACAGACAGTTCACTAAGGTGGAATTTCAGAGAAGCCAACCTAGATTCAACAGCAAAATTGGAAGCAGAAAGAACAACAGACAACATAGATGTTGTAGTTTTAGAAGGACCACCAAGATCCAAGTTCATATTAGCAACAGCAGCAACAAAAAAAACCACTAAAGCAGCAGCTTTGGCATAAAATTTAGATCTAGCAAATAAAAGTTTGAAAACTTTGGGGTTACCAGAAGTGTTAAAAGAGAGTTTGGGTGGAAGAGAAGGTAACTTCTTGTAGTCTACAGCCAAATAATTCAAGTCTTGACACCTATAGCAGTGGCAACATCCAGAAGTTTTCTACTAAATATGGCAACTATGTAAGGTACCAGTTTTTGACACAACAACATTCAGAGATTCCAAAAAATCAAAGGTAACTACAGCAAAGTATTAATCTCAATAAGATTCAGGAGAGCAAGAAATAAAACATATATGGCCACTAATTTGGGAGACCAAATCACTTATCTCAAAGACAGTACAGCCAAAAGAAAGATTGACCAACTTAGCCTTAAAAGTATCTTTTGAAGAAATAACATCATTTTGGTTGGTAAAAGAGAGAATTCTAATATTGTCTTTTCTAATTAACACAGACCAGTAAGTAAGAGTGGTAGCAGCAAAAGAAGTGTCTTTAAAATAAACCACAGCATATTGCTATAAACCAGCTGGCTTTAACTTGACTGAAATGACAACACCAAACATGTCAAGAGCAGATTTGATGTTATTAGAAGAGATATCCAAAGATATATTACAAAGTACAACCAACAAAAAAGGAGAAGAAACAGAGATCACACCAGAAAACTTTACAATCTTAAGAGTAGTTAAAAAAACTTCATTATTAATGGCCACTTTGGTGGCACCATTTAGACTTTCCTAAAATGCAAATTCTACACAGAACAACTTAATGGCATTTTTTGAAACAGACTTAAGCCCAATGCAACCAGACAGCAACTGAAACAAGAAACTGAGCAGAGTTATCTTGATCTTAAATATAGCACTAGATACAAGATTGGAGGCCACCCAACCAAAGAATCTTTAATGACCATTCACATTTTTCCAAGCATTATCATCAGTAACACCAGAAACTAAGAGAAGAGCAGTTGATTTCATTTCTATCTGATCAGCCTAATCTTTAAGATCATCTGAAATGATGGACTGTTTTGCTACTGGAATTGGTAATGATTTGTTGGAGAATATCACATCAGGCAACACAGCCAGTAGTTGATCTTGGTTCATCTTGGAAGATATACTGCTGTTGTTGCCATTCACATTAGAAAGAGGGCTGGCTGCTGCTATAGAAATCTTATCTAAGATTTTATCTAGAACCACAAAGAGATTCAGTGTCACCAAAGCAGTTGCAAGTACTAGCTGCTGTTTTTTGGAATTTTTGGCTTTTACATCCATTTGTAAAGTAGTAGTAGTAGTAGTAGTAGTAGTAGTAGTAGTGAAAATGGTGAGAGTGGGGAAAACCAACTTGTTGACTGGTTTGTTATTAAAAATCTTTGGGCTTTTAGAAATAGTAGAAACAACACTGGGACTAATCCAAGTGTGTCTTTTGAAAGAAACTTTAACTGGAGAAAAACTATTAGCCAAAGGTGAAGAAAATAAACCAGAAGCCACTAAAGACAGCTTTTTACTAATATTTTTCAAAAAAATGTAGGAAGCAAATCAAGCAGGAGAGCAAAAAATTGAGTTTAATAAAGTCTAGATTGTTTTTGTTGTGTGCTTCAAAGTGTTCTTCTAATTGTTATGGCAGATATGAATAATTACCCATACAATAGAAAACAAAGTGGATTTTGACAATCTCACAGAAAGCACCACTTTTATGTTACAGATTGGAGTAACAAGCTAACAGATAGCAAGGGAAAACAAGATTGTAAAATGATGAAAAAAATCAAAGAGAATTTAACTTCAAAGAGTGAATTAAATAAATATGGATTCAATGTGCAAGATCAATCTCATAAAATATCTCAGTCACTATACTTTTCAAAAGATAACCAAAGAATTTGAAGATAGAAAAATAGTTCATATTGTTAACAAATAATCACACACTGGTATAATTCTATGCTTTATATTAGCACTCTTAGAATTCAATATTAGGTATCAGATGTGCTCTTTAGTTATATTTTATTCAATAATTTTCAAATGCTGCAATTACACATTTCAGAAAAAGAGTAAAAAATAACCAACAAGTAATCTTTTATTTCAAGATGTTTAAATACTTGAAGGTAGGGAAAGGGAAATTAGCGATAAGAGAATAATTGAGATAAAAATTGTTATTTTATTTCTTTGATTCTTACATACTTTTCTACAGCTAAGAGATTTATCACTTATATAGTTATCAAAAGTGGTTAATGATCAGGTTAACAACTAGGTTAATGATCAGATCAATGATTAGGTCAATGATTAGATTATTGATTAGGTCAATGATCAAGTCAATAGTTAAGTCATTGATCAGGTTAATGATTACTATCTAAAAATAGAGTGGCTAATTATATGACATCAGTGGTTAATACATGTAATAATTAATAAGAAGTGTAGGTTTCAACTGTAACATTATTACAAAAAATGGAATCTTTTCTGACCCAGTTAAAGTTGAAAAAGTCCAGAACATTAAACAACTAATAAATGTTTCTAAACTACACTTTTTTTTTGGTTTGGCTTTTTACAATTGCAAATTTATAAAAAAATGTCAATTATCATTGGAACACTCACCAGTAAAAAGCTTTTAAAACTCTGAAAGAAAGACTTGTTATCTTAAGCAACCTGATTTAGACCAATTTTTCATCCTCTACACTGATATATCTGGCTATAGATTTGGTGCTGTCCTTTCACAAAAAAATAAAAATGACAGGGAACATACTATAGTATTGTTATGGTTGAAACCTATACTTCTTATTAATTATTATATATATTAGCCATTGATGTTATATAATTAGCCAATCTATTTTTAGATAGTGATCATTAATCTGATTATTGACTTAGTTATTGACCTGATCATTGATCACTTTTGATAGCTATATAAGTAATAAATCTCTTAGCTGTAGAAAAACATATAAGAATCAAAGAAAAAAAACAAATAAAATAACAACTTTCATTTTAATTATTCTTTTATTACTAATTTCTCTTTCCCTATTTTTAAGTATCTGAATATTTTGGAATAAAAGATTACTTGTTGGTTATTCCTTATCCTTTTCCTGAAATGTGTAATTATAGTATTTGAAGATTATTGAATAAAACATGACTGAAAAGTACATCTGATACCTAATATTACAGTTGAAACTTATACTTTTTATTAATTATCACATGTATTAGCCATTAATGTCACATAAATTAGCCACTCTATTTTTAGAAAGTAATCATTAATCTGATTAATAACCTGACTATTGATTTAATCATTGACCACTTTTGACAGCTATATAAGTGATGAATCTCTTAGCTGTAGAAATGCATATAAGAATTAAAGAAATAAAATAACAACTTCATCTTAATCCTTTTTTTATTGCTAATTTCTTTTTTCTTACCTTCAAGTATCTGAACATCTTAAAAATAAAAGACTACTTATTGGCATTTACCTATCCTTTTCCTGAAATGTGTAATTGCAGCATTTGAAGACTATTGAATAAAACATGACTGAAAAGTACATCTGATACTTGATATTGAATTCTAAGAGCACCAATGTGAGGCATAGAATTATACCAAGTGTAATTATTTGTTGACAGTACAGACTATCCCTCTATCTTCAGATCTCCTGATTATTTTTGAAAAATACAGTAACTAAGATATTTTATGAGACTGATCTTGCACATTGAATCTATACTTATTCAATTTACTTATTGAAGTTGAAAGCTCTTTAATTATTTCTATTATCTTACAATTCTGTTCTCCCTTGCTATCTGTTAGCTTGTTACTCCAACCTGTAACATAAAAGTGGTGCTCCCTGTGAGGTTGTCAAATTCCACTTTGTTTCTTATTGTATAGGTGATTATTCATACTTATCACAACAATTAGAGGAACACTTTGAAGCACACAATAAAAATGATCTAAACTTTATTGAACTCAATCTTTTGTCTTTCTGCTTGATTTGCTTCCCCATTAAAAAACAATCCAGTAGACAATTTCAAGACTTTTGGAACTGGTTCCTGAATGAGCATTCAGCTGAAACCTACACAGCTTATACAACCTATTATTTTGACCAAGCTTATTTTGAAGATAACTTTGAAGAAAGAAACAATAATATCAATCAGCTCTTATATTCTACAATCTTTAAACAACAGCCCCCTGATTTCGAATATCTGAATCATCAAATCCACTGTTACAGATTGGAGTAACAAGCTAACAAATAGCAAGGGAGAACAGAATTGTAGGGTGATAAAAGGAATCAAAGAAAATTCAACTTCAAAGAGTGAATTAAATAAGTATGGATTCAATATGTGAGATCAGTTTCATAAAATATCTCAGTTGCTATACTTTTCAAAAATAACCAGAGAATCTAAAGGTAGAGGGATAGTTCATACTGTCAACAAATGATCACACCTGATACAATTCTATGCCTCACATTGGTGCTTTTAGAATTCAATATCAGGTATCAGATGTACTTTTCAGTCATGTTTTATTTAATAATCTTCAAATGCTGCAATTACACATTTCAAAAAAAGAGTAAGAAATAACCAACAAGTAATCTTTTATCTTTAAGATGTTCAGATACTTGAAAGTAGGGAAAGGGAAATTAGCAATAAGAGAAGGATTAAAATAAAAGTTGTTATTTTATTTATTTGATTTCCTTGATTTCTTTATTTCTTCATGTTTTTCTACAGCTAAGAGATTCATTGCTTATATAGCTATCAAAAGTGGTCAATAATCAGGTCAATGACTAGGTCAATGATCAGGTCAATAATCAGGTTAATAATAAGGTCATTGATCAGATCAATAATTAAGTTAATGATTAAGTCAACGGTCAGGTCATTGATCAGATCAATGATCACTTACTAAAAATAGAGTGGCTAATTTATGTGATATCAGTAGTTAATACATGTAATAATTAATAAGAAGTATAAGTTTCAATTATAACACCACATTTGAATTGCTGCCCATTAATCAACAGAAACTTCTCTTAAAACAGAAGAAGAAAGCTATTAAACTGTTCCTGTTTTTGATCTCTTTTCAAGTAAATCAGAACACTCCACACAAACAGTTACACCTGAACCAATGGCTTAAGACCCTCTACAACAAAACATTCTGATCACCCTTCAAGATATACAGACTGCTTTAGGGCAAAGAAACAACACCCCATAACTGTTATTCAGAGATGATGTCCAAGATCCAATTGAATGGCTAGATGATTTTGAGAGAGCTGCCACAGCAAACCAATATGATAATGAATACAAGTTCCAAATTGTTGGTGGCTATCTCCAAGGCTCTCTTGCTACTTGGTTCTCACAAGAAACCAATGCCAATGCTTAACAAAGAATCATCAGATGGGCACTAGCAAATGCTGGAGAAGACAATATTTCTTTTACTATCTGGTTTAAAATGAAATTTAGAACTCCCATCTTAATCTCAAAATGGCATATAGAATTAGAAAGAAGAACTCAAGGCCCTGGTGAGGTTGTGACAGAATATGCCAAAGCAATAAGAAAACTCATTAAATAGATAGACTCTGAAAGAATTGGACAGAAGAGCAGAAAATACATTCCTTCACAAAAAGACTGAGAACTAATCTATCATATGCTTTTTGGCCTCTCCTGGCCTTAAAAGATAATCTCAAATGGATATGGCCATTGAACTTGCTCAGAGAATAGAAAACAATCAAAGAATGCATCTAGAATCCACACTTCCAGTTTTTGCTCCTGCTCCTGTTATGGCTTCTGCTCTCCAAATAACTGCTATCTCTTTTGCTGCTTAAACTCAAGACCCAAATAAACAGTTAATAGATAGACTTACAGCTAATTTTGTCTGGCTATTAGACCTATTAGCCCAAGCAGTCAAAGACAACCAGCAATCCCAAAGACCCAAATTTGAACTCTGCTTCAATTAGTCTCAGCAATCACCATATCAAAGACAACAAAATTGTGGCCCATCTGTGTGCTATTACTGTGGACTAACTGGACACTTTTCCAGAGACTGTAACAATATTCTATTGTCTTTTCTAGCTCCCAGAAATAATGACACCCAAAATAACAGACCCAACAATAATAATGTTCCCAATCAATGACCCAATCATGCCAAAATCAATTTCTTTAAAGAGAATCCCTTAGTTGAAGCTACTGTTTATTAGCCTTTAAACTAGTAGGTGCACCTCCAAAGAGTAAAAGTACAAGCCAACCAGAAGAAAACCCCTTTTATGCTTTTAATCTAACTAATGATGATTATAATGTTATGGTTGAAACTTATACTTCTTATTAATTATCATATGTATTAATCACTAATGTCATATAAATTAGCCATTCTATTTTTAGAAGTAATCATTGACCTGATCATTGACCTGACCATTGACTTGATCATTGACCACTTTTGATAGCTATATAAGCAATAAATTTTTTAACTGTAGAAAAGCATGTAAGAATCAAAGAAATAAAAAAAATAAAATAACAACTTCATCTCAATTCTTCTCTTATCGCTAATTTCTCTTTCCCTACTTTCAAGTATCTGAACATCTTAAAGATAAAAGATTACTTGTTGGTTATTTTTTACTCTTTTTCTGAAATGTGTAATTGCAGCATTTGAAGATTATTAAATAAAACGTGACTGAAGAGCACATCTAATACTTGATATTAAATTCTAAGAGTGCTGACGTAAGGCATAAAATTATATTAAGTGTAATCATTTGTTGACAGTACGGACTATCCCTCTATCTTCAGATTTTCTGGTTATCTTTGAAAAGTATAGTGACTGAGATATTTTATGAAACTGATCTCACATATTGAATCTATACTTATTCAATTCAATCTTTAAAGTTGAATTCCCTTTGATTCCTTTTATTACCCTACAATCCTGTTCTCCCTTGCTATCTGTTAGCTTGTTACTTCAACCCGTAACATAAAAGTGGTGCTCCCTGTGAGGTTATTAAAATCCACTTTGTTTCCTATTGTATGAGTGATTATTTATACCTGCCATAATAATCAGAAGAACACTTTAAAGCACACAACAAAAATGATCTAGACTTTATTGAACTCAATCCTTTGCCCTTCTGCTTGATTTGCTTTCCCATTGAAAAACAATCCAGCAGACAATTCCAAAACTTTTGAAACTGGTTTCTGAATGAGCATTCAGCTGAAACCTACACAACTTATACAACCTATTACTTTGACCAAGCTTATTTTGAAGATGACTTTGAAGAAAAAAACAACAGTATCAATCAGCTCTTATATTCTACTACCTTTGAACAACAGTCTCCTGATCTCGAATATTTGAATCATCAAATCCACATTTGGATTGCTGTTCATCAATCAACAGAAACTCCTCTTGAAACAGAAGAAGAAAGCTATCAAACCACTCCTGTTTTTGATTTCTTTTCAAGTAAATCAGAACACTCCACACAAACAGTTACACCTGAACCAATGGCTCAAGACCCTCTACAACAATACATTCTGATTGTTCTCCAAGATATACAGACTGCTTTAGGGCGAAGAAACAACACCCCATTACCATTATTCAGAGGT
Organism: Geosiphon pyriformis; assembly: GCA_016748015.1. Lineage (NCBI taxonomy): Eukaryota > Fungi > Glomeromycota > Glomeromycetes > Archaeosporales > Geosiphonaceae > Geosiphon > Geosiphon pyriformis. The sequence goes on along the minus strand of JAAOMT010000328.1, from coordinate 448,730 downwards.
AATATTCAAGATCTAATTGAATGGCTGGATAATTTTGAGAGAGCTGCCACAGCAAACCAATATGATAATAAATACAAGTTCCAAATCATTGGTGGCTACCTCCAAGGCTCTCCTGCTACTTGGTTTTCACAAGAAACCAATGCCAATGCTTATCAAAAAATCATTAGATGGGCACCAGCAAATGCTGGAGAAAACAACACCTCTTTTACTACCCAGTTTGAAACAAAATTCAGAATCCCAATATTAATATCCAAATGGCACATGGAACTGGAAAGAAGAACCCAAAGCTCTGGAAAAGTAGTAACTGAATATGTCAAAGTTATCAGAAAGCTAATCAAACATGTAGATTCTGAAAAAAACTGGACAGAAGAACAAAAGATTCACTTCTTCACAAAAGAATTGAGAACTGATCTATCATATGCTCTCTGGCCTCTCTTGGCCCTCAAAGACAATCCTACAATAGATATGGCTATTGAATTAGCTCAAAAAATTGAAGATAACCAAAGAATGCATTTGGAATTCACACTTTTAGTCTTCACTTCTGCTCTTATTTTGGCTCCTGCTCTTCAAATAGCTGCTACCTCTTTTACTGCCCAGACTCAAAATCCCAATGAACAATTAATAAATAGACTTACAGCCAATTTTGCTTGGCTATTGGAACCCTTAGCCCAAGCAGTCAGAGAAAATCAACAATCACAAAGACCTAGATTTGAGCCATGCTTTAATCAGTCCCAACAGCTCTCTTATTAAAGACAACAAAATCATGGCCCATCTGTGTGCTACCGTTGTGGATTAACTGGACACTTCTCAAAAGATTGCAACAATCCTTCTTTGCCTCTCCAGTTCTCAGAAACAATGACAATCAAAACAACAGATCTATCAACAACAATGCTCCTAATCAAAGATCTAATCATGCCAACATCAATTTCTTTGAAGAAGATCCTCTAGTGGAAGCCACAGTTTATTAGCCTTTAAACTGGTAGGCACATCTCTAAAGAGTGAAAGTACAAGCCAAACAGAAGAAAACCCTTTTTTCACTTTCAACTTAACTGATGATGACTATGACATGAACGAACTGGCAATCAATACCTCAGAATCAACCAGAAAAAAGAAGAAAGCCAAGGTTAATTTTATACTGGATCCCAATAAAGCTTCCATATCAACAGCCAATAACAATGAACCACCAAAAACCAAAGTTTTCAAGAATCCTCCAAAGTTGGAACCATCAGAAATTGTACAAAAATCTGGATCCTATTCTGTTGTTAAAGATCTCATAGAAACCCCAGCACATATTACATTTGGCCAACTAATGACCCATCCACAGTTCAGAAAAAATCTTCGCAAATTATTAATACCAAAGAAGAAGACACCAAAGACCAACAAATGTTCACACCAAGCTGGACTTGATGACAACAGCAATGTTACACCTCTCATTTATAAGGCCCAAGTGGCTGGTTACTTTATTGATCTAATCCTAGATAGTAAATCATCTGTTAGCATCATTGCCAAACACTTTTTAGAAGCAATTGGCAGAAAAATTAATGAACCATCCACACGACTGATGACTAACATACATAGAAACAATAAGAAAAATCTGGGCATAGCCAAAGCTGTTCCTGTCCAAATCAATGGCATTAGTATTAAAACTGACATAGAAGTATCTGAAGCAAAAGAATACACTATAATAGTTGGCAATGAATGACTCAAAAAAGCAAAAGCCTTGCTTGATTATGAACTCTGTGAATTAAGCATCAGATGTGGTAAGAAACCCATTGTGGTTAAGTGTTATTATTGGACAACTCCTCCAGTACCCAAACAAAGCCAAGAAGAAGAGCAATCAGATGAGTCAGATGACAAAGAAAATGATGAAGAAAATGAACAAGAAGAACAAGAAGAAATTGCTGAACTTGCCTACACCATCTTTACCAGCAATGGCAAATCATTAAATAATATCAAAGCAGATAAAGAAGGAATCATGGTAAATGGCAAGATGATCTGCTGGCCCTATTAAGATATCCTTAGAAGAACCTTTGACCGAAAGCCTAACAAGAAAGCCAAATACAGCTATTGGTGGCATGGCCCTTGTGCCAGATGCTGGTGCAATAAACCTTTGTATTTGCCAAGTGATGAATGCAAATCCTGCCTAATCTATTACAAAGATTGGAAACCAATCAGTTTAATACCCAGAGAAGAAATAAAAGAAATACAGAAGTTCTTTGAAAATGAACCACCTAAGATTTAATCACTTGTTATAGAACAAAGAAAATCTTTCCCAAAAGAAAGAAAAGTAGATATTGAAAACCTATTGGTTAGAAACAGCCCAGTTATCTCAAAAGAAGGTGATACCCTTGGACGAACTCATGTGATACAACACACTATCACCACCAAAGAAACTCGCTCATCTATTTGAAGCCTTATCAATCCAATCGTCATAATGATGAGTTTATCAAGAAAGAGATAAACCAGATGAAAGATCTTGAATTCATACAAGAAACCAAAAGTGAATGGGCTTTCTCAGTTGTAGTGGTATCCAAGAAAAGTAGAACCCTATGCTTCTGTGTTGACTACTGCTAATTAAATGCCATCACTATAAGAGACATATACCCACTCCCCAAAATTAATGTAATGCTAAACAAATTCAATGGTGCTGCTTTTTTCTCAACTATTGACTTAACTGCTGGATTCTGGCAAGTAGAGATGGATCCAGAAAGCAAAAAGAAAACTACTTTCATTATTAAGTATGGCATCTATGAATTCACAGTCATGCCTTTTGGTCTTACCAATGCTCCTCCCACCTTTCAACACCTAATGGATAAAGTGTTTGAATCAGTAAAAGAAAACTTTGTTCTGGTTTACTTGGACGACATAATGGTATATTCAAAAACCTGGAATGAATACCTTAAACATTTGCAAAAGATTTTTGACCTGCTCAGGAATGCTGGTCTTAAGATCAATCCAATCAAATCTTTTTTTGGATGCCAATCCACCCAGTTCTTTGGTTATCTTATTACAAAAGATGGAATCTTCTCTGACCCAGCCAAAGTTAAAAAAGTTCAAAACATTAGACAATCAATGAATGTTTCTGAATTACATTCTTTTCTTGGTTTGGCTTCTTACTATTGCAAATTCATTAAGGATTTCGCCAAAATTGCCTTTTCTTTCAACCAGCTACTCAGGAAAAATGTCAATTACCACTGGGGCACATACCAGCAAAAAGCCTTTGAAATCCTAAAGAAAAAACTTGTTACTGAACCAATCCTTAAACAACCTGACCTGGACCAACCTTTTATTCTCCACATTGATGCATCTAGTTATGGACTTGGTGCTGTACTCTCACAAAAAGATGAAGATAACAGAGAACATGCTATAGCATATGCTAGTAAATCTCTCATACCAGCAGAAAAAAACTATTCAGTAACTGAACAAGAATGCTTAGCAGTAGTTTAGGCTACTAGCTATTGGGACCAATATTTTTTTGGTGCCAAATTCCTGGTAGTAACAGATTATCAAGCCTTGGTTTGGCTGTGCAATAAAAAGAATCTGAAACATAAACAGATAACTCGCTGGATACTCCACTTAGATAAATTTAACTATGATATTCAACACTGCAAAGGAGCTAATCATCAAAATGCCAATATTTTCTTTAGACTTACCATCCAGTGACAGTACAACCTCTCAAACCAAACCAACTTAATTATTAGTAACTCTTTCATAAACAAACACGATAATAGACTTGAACAACTATTCTGCCCTAATAGAATTTTTGAGTAAAGGACAATACCCACCAAACTACACTTGACAACAAAGAGAACATTTGTGCAAACATTCAAATTTCTATTTAATCTGCCAGAACCAATTATACAAAAGAAACAAAAAAGATCCTGACCGCCCCCAAAGAGTTATAAGATTTGAAGAAAGAGAAATTGTAATCTACAACATGCATACTAATCCATTAGCTGAACACTTTGGAAAAACAAAGACAATACAGAAAACTTTAGCTCGCTATTATTGACCTACCTTGAGAAAAAACATTGCTGAATACATCAAAACCTGTGACATCTGCCAAAAAAAAGGCAAACCCAATAGAAAAAAAGATATCCATCCAATCTCTGTTGGTCAACCATTTGACAAAATTGGTATAGATGTTATTGGATCTTTAACAATAACTCCTGATGGCAACAGATATATTATCACAGCTATCAACTATTTTACAAGTGGGTAGAAGCAAGAGTTATTTCAGACTAAACAACAGTTTCAATAACCAATTTCATTTATGAAGATATTATTTATTATCATGGCTGCCCCAAAGAACTTTTATCTGATAGAGGAAAAACTTTTCTCAGTATTCTGGTTGAAGAATTCTGCAGAAAAATAGGAATACGTTATAAACTTTCCTCCCCTTACCACTTTTAAACAAATGGCCTAGTGGAATGTTTCAATAGAATATTATGTGAAACCTTAGCCAAAACCAGTAAAAAAACAAACCTATGAGACAAAGTACTGCCTTCAGCCTTGTTCGCTTATAGAACTGTAAATCATGACATAACAAGTTATGAATCTTTTTATCTGCTCTATGAAAGAATGACAACTCTACCAATAGAAACTAATATTGAGACAATACCCTTTAAAGAAATCACAATAGGGAATTAAAAAGACATTTTGCAAAGAAGACTTAGTACCATTTTTGACTCCTTAATAGAAGCACAAATAATTGCTTTTGAAAAGATAAAACAGTTCCAAAAGAAGCTTAAGAAAAAGAAAACTTATAAAACACTTTCTTTAAGTATTGGTAACTTGGTATTGGAATATTATTTAGACAGAGACAATGTTTATGGTGATAAATTCTCTAGCTGGTGGAAAGGACCTTTTATAGTCAACAAAGTTTTAAACAATAGTTCTTATATTCTTCAAGATCAATCTGGAACAATCTTCAATGATCATCCTGTTTATGATACATGACTCAAGAAATATCATAAACGACCTGATTAGTTGCCTGTTGTGGTAATACTGACTCAAATAATCAGCAAAAATCAAGTATAAATAAATGCACCATTCCCAAAACAGAGGTATCTTCAATCAACATAAACAATTATTTTCTGGATCAAAACATTCAAAATGCTTTCTATACTCTTCATGAGTATTGGATCAAAAACTATCCAAATACTACTTTGACCATTGGAAAACAAACCACCATAACTGATAACAGTGGAACACATACTGTTATCAGACCAAAGAAAACTACTACCAGAAGAGAAAAAATTGGTAGCAAAATGGATAAGTATCTGCTAAAAAGCATAACAGTAGCAATACTTGTATCTTCTATCACAATTGAAAAAACAATTAAGGAAATCTTGCCCATAGACAAAAACTTGTCATATGGAAGACAATTAGAACTCTATGGTCATCTTGGTGAAATCATAGAAGACATGAAGCTTATAAAAAAAACAACTTCAGAGATACAGGCAGAAATTTTGGGCATTATACAATTAGATGTCTCAAGAGTTTTAACTATTGCTAAAAGAGCCAAAACTCTAATACAAAAATTTGGTTTCTTGAATACAAAACTCATTTTGCCTTAAGTGTTATATACCTTATCCACAAAAGACTTCAACAAACTAGTTAGCTTTGAGTTATATAAAACCCTTCAAATAGATTACTCCATGAATAGCTTGATTTTGCTGGAGCTCAATCTCTTTAGAAAGGATGATGTTATGATTGAAACTTATATTTTTTATTAATTATCACATGTATTAGCCACTGATGTCATATAAATTAGCCACTCTATTTTTAGAAGTGATCATTGACCTGATCATTGACCACTTTTGATAGCTATATAAGCAATAAATCTTTTAACTGTAGAAAAACATGTAAGAATCAAAGAAATAAAAGAAATAAAATAACAACTTTATCTCAATCCTTCTTTTATTGCTAATTTCTCTTTTCTTACTTTCAAGTATTTGAACATCTTAAAGATAAAAGATTACTTATTGGTTATTCTTTATCCTTTTCCTGAAATGTGTAATTGCAGCATTTGAAGATTATTGAATAAAACATGACTGAAGAGCACATCTGATACTTGATATTGAATTCTAAGAGCACCAACATGAGACATAGAATTATACCAAGTGTGATCATTTGTTAACAGTACAGACTATCTCTCTATGTTTAGATTCCCTGGTTATCTTTGAAAAGTATAGCAACTGAGATATTTTATGAGACTGATCTCACACATTGAATCCATACTTATTTAATTCGTTCTTTGAAGTTGAATTCCCTTTGATTTTTTTCATCATCCTACAATTCTGTTCTCCCTTGCTATCTGTTAGCTTGTTATTCCAACTCGTAACAATAATATGGATGAACTAGCAATCAACACCTCTGAATCAACTAAAAAGAAGAAGAAAGTGAAGTTTAATTTTGTCTTGAACCCAAACAAAGCATCCAAATTATCTGCTGATAACAATAAGCCACTAAAGACTAAAATTTTTAAAAATCTCCCAAAGTTAGAACCCTCAAAAATTGTACAAAAATCTGGATTCTATTCAGTTGTTAAAAATTTCATGAAAACTCCAGCACACATTACATTTGGCCAACTGATAACCCATCCACAGTTCAGAAAAAATTTTCGCAAATTATTGATACCAAAAAAGAAGACACCAAAGATCAACAAATGTTTTTACCAAGCTGGATTTGCTGATAACAGCAATGTCATCTCTCTGATTTGTAAAACCCAAGTGGCTAATTACTTCATTGATCTGATCCTAAACAGTGGATTATTTGTTAGTGTAATTGCCAAACATTTTTTTGAAGCAATTGGCAGAAAAATTGATGAGTCTTCCACAAGACCAATGATCAATGTACATGGTGACAAGAAGAAAGACCTGGGCATAGCCAAAGCTATTCTTGTTCACATCAATGGTATTAGCATTGAAACTGATATGGAAGTATCTAAAGCAAAAGAGTACATCATCATTGTTAGTAATGAATGGCTTAAGAAAGCCAAAGCACTACTTAACTATGAACTTTGTGAGCTAATCATCAGATGTGGTGAGAAACCCATTGTGGTTAAATGCCGACATTGGACAACTCCTCCAGTACTCAAACAGAACCAAGAAAAAAAACAATCAGATGAATCAGATGATGATGAGAGTGATAATAAAGATCAAGAAGAACAAGAAGAAACTGCTGAACTTGCCTATACTATCTTCACCAGCAATGACAAACTACTGGACAATGTTAAAGTTAACAAAGAAAGAATTATAGTAAATAACAAGTTGATCTGCTGGCTCTACTATGATATCCTCAGAAAAACCTTTGACAAAAAACCTGGCAAGAAAGCAAAATACAGTTATTAGTAACATGGCCTTTGTGCATAATGCTGGTGTAATAAATTTTTGTATTTACCAAGTGATGAATGCAAATCCTGCCTGATCTATTACAAAGATTGAGAACCAATTAGCTTAATACCTCAAGAAAAACTTAAAGAAGTACAAAAGTTCTTTGAAAATGAACCACCTGAAATCCAATCATTAGTTATAGAACAAAGAAAACCTTCCCCTAAAGAAAGAAAAGTAGATATTGAAAATCTGTTGGCTAAAAATAGCCCAGTTATCTCAAAAGAAGGTAATACCCCTGAATAAACCCATGTGATACAACACACTATTACCACCAAAAAAACTCGCCCCATCTATTTAAAGTTTTATTAATTCAATTGATGTAATAATGAATTTATCAAGAAAGAGATAAACCAGATAAAAGATCTTGGATTTATATAAGAAACCAAGAGTAAATGGGCTTTCCCAGTTGTAGTGATATCCAAGAAAGATGGAACTCTACACTTCTGTGTTAACTACTGCCAATTAAATGCCATTACTATAAGAGACATATACCCACTTCTCAAAATTGATGCAATGCTAGATAAATTCAATGGTACTGCTTTCTTCTCAACCATTGACTTAACTGCTGGATTCTGGCAAGTAGAGATGGATTCAGAAAGCAGAAAAAAAACTGTTTTCATCACCAAGTATGGCACTTATGAATTCACAGTCATGCCTTTTGGTCTCACCAATGCTCCTCCCACCTTTCAATGCCTAATGGATAAAGTGTTTGAATTAGTAAAAGAAAACTTTGTTCTGGTTTACTTGGATGACATAATGGTATATTCAAAAACCTGGGATGAATACCTTGAACATTTACAGAAGGTTTTTGATCTGCTTAGAAATGCTGGCCTTAAGATCAACCCAATTAAATCTTTCTTTGGACACCAATCTATCCAGTTCCTTGGTCATCTTATTACAAAAGATGGAATCTTCTCTGATTCAGCTAAAGTTGAAAAAGTCCAGAACATTAGACAACCAATGAATGTTCCTGAACTACACTTTTTCCTTGGTTTGGCTTCTTACTATCACAAATTTATCAAGGATTTCTCAAAAATTGCCTTTTTTTTCAATCAGCTACTCAGGAAAAATGTCAATTATCACTGAGGCACTCATCAACAAAAAGCTTTTAAATTTCTAAAAGAAAAACTTGTTACTAAACCAATTCTCAAACAACTTAATTTGGACCAATCTTTTATCCTCTACACTGATACATCTGGCTATGGACTTGGTATTATCTTTTCAAAAAAAGATGAAAATAGCAGAGAACATGCCATAGCATATGCCAATAGATCTCTTACACCAGCAGAAAAGAACTATTCAGTTACTAAACAAGAATGTCTAGCAGTAGTTTGGGCTACTAGCTACTGGGATCAATATTTTCTTGGTGCAAAATTCTTAGTAGTAACAGATCATTAAGCCTTGGTTTGGCTGTGCAAAAAAAAGAAGCTGGAACACAAACAAATAACTCGCTAGTTACTTCACTTGGATAAATTTGACTATGATATTCAACACCACAAAGGAGCAAATCATCAAAATGCCAATGCTCTTTCTAGACTTACCATCCGGTGATAGTACAACCTCTCAAACCAAACCAATTTAATTATTAGTAACTCCTTTACAAACAAACACTATAATGGACTTGGACAACTACTCTGCTTTAATGGAATTTTTGGGTAAAGAATAATACCCACCAAAATACACTTGACATCAAAAAAAACATTTGTGCAAACAATCAAATTTCTATTTGATCTACCAGAACCAATTATACAAAAGAAACAGAAAAGATCCTAACCACCTCCAGAGAGTTATTAGGTTTGAAGAAAGAAAAATTGTAATATACAATATGCACACTAATCCATTAGTTGGACACTTTGGAAAAACAAAAACAATTTAGAAAACTTTAGCTCATTATTATTGGCCTACCTTGGGAAAAGACATTGCTGAATACATTAAAATTTGTGACATTTGCCAAAGAAGAGGCAAACCCAATCGCAAAAAAAATATCCATTCAATCTCTGTTGGTCAACTCTTTGACAAAATTGGTATAGATGTTGTTGGATCTTTAACAATTACTCCTGATGGCAACAGATATATTATTACAGCTACCGACTATCTTACAAAGTGGGTAGAAGCAAGAGCTACCCCAGACCAAACAGCACTCTCAATAGCCAATTTCATTTATGAAGATATTATTTGCCATCATGACTGCCCCAAAGAACTTTTATCTGATAGAGGAAAAGCTTTTCTTAGTACACTGGTTGAAGAACTTTGTAGAAAAATGGAAATACATCATAAACTTTCTTCCCTTTATCATTCTCAAACAAATATCTTAGTGGAACATTTTAATAAAACATTATGTGAAACCCTAGCCAAAACCAGTAAAAAAACAAACTTATAAAACAAAGTACTGTCTTCAGCTTTGTTTGCTTATAGAACTGTGAATCATGACATAACAAGTTATGAATCTTTTTATCTGCTCTATGAATGCATGACAACACTACTAATAGAAACTAACATTGAAACAATATTCTTTGAAGAAATCACAATAGGAAATTACAAAAACATTTTGCAAAGAAGACTTGATATCATTCGTGATTCCTTGGTAAAAGCACAAATAATTGCTTTTGAAAAAACTTGGTACTAAAATACTATTCAGACAGAGACAATGTCTATGATGATAAATTTTCTAGCCAATGGAAAGAATCCTATATAGTCAACAAAGTTTTAAACAATGACTCTTATATTCTTTAAGATCAATCTGGAACAATTTTTAATGATTATCCTGTTCATGATACATGACTCAAGAAATACCATAAATGACCTGATTGGTTGCCTGTTGTGGTAATACCAACCCAAATGATCAGCAAAAATCAAGTATAAATAAATGCACCATTCCCAAAACAGAAGTATCTTCAATCAACATGAACAATTATTTTCTGAATCAAAACATCCAAAATGCCTTCTATACTCTTCATGAGTATTGGATCAAGAACTACCCAAATGCTACTGTTATGGGTTAGAGTAACAAGCTAACAGATAGCAAGGGAGAACAGAATTGTAGGGTGATGAAAAGAATCAAAGGGAATTCAATTTCAAAGAGTAAATTGAATAAGTATGGATTTAATGTGTGAGATCAGTCTCATAAAATATCTCAGTGACTATACTTTTCAAAAATAACTGGGGAATCTGAAGGTAGGGGGATAGTCCATATTGTCAACAAATAATCATGCCTGGTATAATTTTATGTCTTACGTCAGCACTCTTAGAATTCAATATCAGGTATCAGATGTACTCTTCAGTTATATTTTATTCAATAATCTTCAAATACTGCAATTACACGTTTCAGGAAAAGGGTAGGAATAACCAACAAGTAATCTTTTATCTTTAAGATGTTCAGATACTTGAAAGTAGGGAAAGGGAAATTAGCGATAAGAGAGAGATTGAGATAAAAGTTGTTATTTTATTTATTTGATTTCTTTGATTTCTTCATTTTTTTATTTTTTCATTTCTTCATGTTTTTCTACAGCTAATTGATTCATTGCTTATATAGCTGTCAAAAGTGGTCAATAATTAGGTTAATGACTAGGTCAATGATCAGATCAATGATCAGGTCATTGATCAGATTAATGATCAAGTTAATGATCAGATCAATGATCAGGTTATTAATCAAGTCAATGATCACTTACTAAAAATAGAATGGCTAATTTATGTGACATCAATGGCTAATATATGTGATAATTAATAAAAAGTATAAGTTTCAACTGTAACATCATTCTCTTCAAAAAAATTAAGCTCTGGTAAAATCAAGCTATTTATAGTGTAATCTATTGGAAGAGTTTTATCTAACTCAAAACTAACTAGTTTGTTGAAGTCATTTGTGGATAAGATGTATAGCACTTAAGACAAAATGAGCTTTGTATCCAAAAAACCAAATCTTTGTATAAGAATTTTGGCTTTTCTTGCAATGGTCAAAACTCTTGGAACATTTAATTGTATAATGCTTAAAATTTGCACTTGTATCTCAGAAGTTGTTTTCTTCATGAGCTTTATGTCTTTTATGATTTCACCAAGGTGACTATAGAGTTTTAGTTGTCTTTCATATGACAAGTTTTTGTTTATGGGCAAGATTTCCTTAATTGTTTTTCCAATTGTAATGGAAGATACAAGTATTGCTGCTATTATGCTTTCTAGCAGATACTTATCTATTTTGTTACCAATTTTTTCTCTTCTGGTAGTAGTTTTTTTGGTCTGATAACAGTATGTGTTCTACTGTTATCAGTTATGGTGGTTTGTTTTCCAATGGTCAGAGTAGCATTTGGATAGTTTTTGATTCAATACTCATGAAAAGTATAGAAAGCATTTTGAATGTTTTAATTCAAAAAATAATTGTTCATGTTGATTGAAGATACCTCTGTTTTGGAAATGGTGCATTTATTTATACTTGATTTTTGCTGGTCATTTGAGTCAGTATTACCACAACAGACAACCAATTAGGTCGTTTATGATATTTTTTGAGTCATATACCATGAACAGAATGATCATTGAAGATTGTTTCAAATTGATCTTGAAGAATATAAAAACTATTGTTCAAAACTTTGTTGACTATAAAGGGTCCTTTCTATCAGCTAGAAAATTTATCATCATAAACATTGTCTCTGTCTAAATGGTATTCTAGTACCAAATTACTAACACTTAAAAAAAGTGTTTTACAGGTTTTTTTTTTCTTAAGCTTTTATTGGAACTGTTTTATCTTTTCAAAAGCAATTATTCATGCTTCTACCAATGAGTTAAGAAGGGTATTAAGTCTTCTTTGCAAAATGTCTTTGTAATTCCTATTGTGATCTCTTCAAAGGGTATTGTTTCAATGTCAGTTTCTATTGGTAGTTTTGCCATGTGTCCATAGAGCAGATAAAAAAGTTCATAACTTGTTATGTCATGATTCACAGTTTTATAAGCAAACAAAGCTGAAAGCAGTACTTTGTCCCATAAGTTTGTTTCTTTACTGGTTTTGGCTAAAGTTTCACATAATGTTCTATTGAATGTTCCACTAGGCCATTTGTTTGAGGGTGGTAAGGGGAGGAAAGTTTATGACATATTCCCATTTTCCTACAAAGTTCTTCAACCAGTGTACTGAAAAAAGCTCTTCCTCTATCAGATAAAGGTTTTTTGGGGCAGCCATGACAGCAAATGATATCTTTATAAATGAAATTGGCTATTGAGACTGCTGTTTGATCTGAAGTGGCTTTTGTTTCTACTCACTTTGTAAGATAGTCAATAGCTATAATAATATATCTGTTGCCATCAAGAGTTATTGTTAAAAGTCCAACAATATTTATACCAATTCTGTCAAATGGTTAACCAACAGAAATTGGATGGATATCTTTTTTTCTATTGGGTTTGTCTTTTCTTTGGTAAATGTTACAGGTTTTGATGTATTCAGCAATGTCTTTTCCCAAGGTAGGCCAATAATAGCAAGCTAAAGTTTTCTGTATTGTCTTTGTTTTTTCAAAGTGTCTAGCTAATGGATCAGTATGCATATTGTAGATTACAATTTTTCTTTCTTCAAATTTTATAACTCTCTGGGGGCAGTCAAGATTTTTTCTGTTTCTTTTGTATAATTGGTTCTGGCGAATCAAATAGAAATTTGATTGTTTGTGTAAATGTTCTCTTTGTTGTTGAGTGTAGTCCAGTGGGTATTGTTCTTTACCCAAAAATTCTATTAAAGCAGAATAGTTGTCCAAGTCCATTATTGTGTTTGTTTGTGGGAGAGTTATTAATAATTAAGTTGGTTTGGTTTGAGAGGTTGTATTGTCACTAGATGGTAAGTCTAGAAAGAGTGTCTGCATTTTGATGATTAGCTACTTTGCAGTGTTAAATATCATAGTTGAATTCATCCAGATGGAGTATCCAACAAGTTATTTGTTTATGTTCCAGATTCTTTTTATTGCATAGCCAAACCAAGACTTGATGATCTGTTACTACTAGGAATTTGGCACCAAAAAGATATTGGTCTCAATAGCTAGTAGCCCAAACTACTGCTAAGCATTCTTGTTCAGTTACTGAATAGTTCTTTTTCACTAGTGTAAAAAATCTACTGGCATATGCTATGGCATGTTCTCTGCCATCTTCATTTTTTTGTGAGAGTACAGCACCAAGTTCATAACCAGATGCATTAGTGTGGAGAATAAAAGATTGGTCCAGGTCAGGTTGCTTAAGGATTGTTTCAGTAACAAGTTTTTCCTTCAGAATTTCAAAGGCTTTTTACTGATGTGTTCCCAGTGGTAATTAACATTTTTTCTGAGTAGCTGGTTGAGAGAAAAAGCAATTTTGGAGAAATCATTGATGAATTTGCAATAGTAAGAAGCCAAACCAAAGAAGGAGTGTAGTTCAAGAACATTCATTGGTTGTCTAATGTTCTGGACTTTTTCAATTTTAGCTAGATTAGGGAAAATTCTATTTTTTTCTAATAAAATGACCAAGAAACGGAGTGGATTGACATCCAAAGAAAGATTTGATTGGGTTGATCTTAAGACCAGCATTTCTGAGCAGGTCAAAAACCTTGTCCATTAGATGTTGAAAGATGGGAGGGGCATTTGTGAAACTAAAAGACATAACCATAAATTCATAAGTGCCACACTTGGTAATGAAGGCAGTTTTTTTTCTGGTTTCTGAATTCATCTCTACTTGTCAGAATTCAGCAGTTAAGTCAATAGTTGAGAAGAAAGCAGCACCATTGAATTTGTCTAGCATTGCATCAATTTTGGGGAGTGGGTACATGTCTCTTATAATGATGGCATTTAATTGATGGTGGTCGACACAGAAGCATAGGGTTCCACCTTTCTTGAATACCACTACAACTGAGAAAGCCCATTCACTTTTGGTTTCTTGTATGAATTCAAGATCTTTCATCTGGTTTATCTCTTTCTTGATAAACTCATCATTATGACGATTGGATTGATAAGGCTTCAAATAGATGAGCAAGTTTCTTTGGTGGTGATAGTGTGTTGTATCACATGGGTTTGTCCAAGGGTATCACCTTCTTTTGAGATAACTGGGCTGTTTCTAACCAATAGGTTTTCAATATCTACTTTTCTTTCTTTTGGGAAAGATTTTCTTTGTTCTATAACAAGTGATTAAATCTTAGGTGGTTTATTTTCAAAGAACTTCTGTATTTTTTTTATTTCTTCTCTGGGTATTAAACTGATTGGTTTCCAATCTTTGTAATAGATTAGGCAGGATTTGCATTCATCACTTGGCAAATACAAAGGTTTATTGCACCAGCATCTGGCACAAGAGTCATGCCACCAATAGCTGTATTTGGCTTTCTTGCCAGGCTTTCGGTCAAAGATTCTTCTAAGAATATTATAATAGGACCAGCAGATTAGCTTGCCATTTACCATGATTTCTTCTTTATCTGCTTTGACATTATCTAATGGTTTGCCGTTGCTGGTAAAGATGGTATAGGCAAGTTCAGCAGTTTCTTTTTGTTCTTCTTGTTTATCTTCTTCATCACTTTTTTCATCATCTGACTCATCTGATTGCTCTTCTTTTTGGCTTTGTTTGGATACTGGAGGAGTTGTTCAATGGCGACACTTAACCACAATGGGTTTTTCACCACATCTGATGGTTAGTTCACAAAGTTCATAATCAAGCAAGGCTTTTGCTTTCTTGAGCCATTCATTGCCAACTATTATGGTGTATTCTTTTGCTTCAGACACTTCCATGTCAGTTTCAATACAGATGCCATTGATTCGAACAGAAACAGCTTTGGCTATGCCCAGATCTTTCTTTTTGTCACCATGTACATTGGTTATTGGTCATGTGAATGGTTCATCAATCTTTCTGCCAATTGCTTCTAAGAAGTGTTTGGCAATGATGCTAACAGATGATCCACTATCCAGGATTAGATCAATGAAGTAACCAGCCACTTGGGCCTTACAAATAAGAGGTATGACATTGTTGTTGTCAGCAAGTCCAGCTTGGCGAGAGTGTTTGTTGGTCTTTGGTGTCTTCTTCTTTGGTATCAATGATTTGCAAAAATCTTTTCTGAACAGTGGATGGGTCATTAGTTGGCCAAATGTAATGTGTGCTGGGGTTTCCATGAGATCTTTAACAACAGAATAGGGTCCAGATTTTTGTACAATTTTTGATGGTTCCAACTTTGGAGGATTTTTAAAAACCTTAGTCTTTGGTGGTTCATTGTTATTAGCAGATAATTTGGATGCTTTGTTTGGGTCCAAGACAAAATCAATCTTGACTTTCTTCTTCTTTCTGGTTGATTCAGAGGTGTTGATTGCTAGTTCATCCATATTATGATCATTATCAGTTAGGTTAAAAGCATAAAAGGAGTTTTTTTCTGGTTGGCTTGTACTCTCATCCTTTGGAAATGCACCTACCAGTTTAAAGGCTGGTAAACAGTAGCTTCAACTAAGGGATCCTCTCCAAAAAAATTGATGTTGGCATGATTGGGTTTTTGATTGGAAACATTATTATTGTAGAATTTGTTATTCTGGATATCATTATTTCGGGGAGCTGGAGGAGGCAATGGGGCATTGTTACAGTCTCTAGAAAAGTGTCCAGTTAGTCTACAGTGATAGCACACAGGTGGACCACAATTTTGTTGTCTTTGATATGGTGGTTGCTGGGGTTGATTAAAGCAGAGTTCAAATCTGGGTCTTTGGGATTGCTGGTTGTCTCTGACTGCTTGGGCTAATGGTTCTAATAGCCGTGTAAGATTAGCTGTAAGTTTATCTATTAACTGTTCATTTGGGTCTTGAGTTTGAACAGTGAAAGAGATAGCAGCCATTTGGGGAGAGGGAGCAAAGACTGGAAGTGTAGATCCTAGGTGCATCCTTTGATTGTCTTCTATTCTCTGAGCAAGTTCAATGGCCATATCCATTGTGGGATTATTTTTCAAGGCCAGGAGAAGCCAAAAAGCATATGATAGATCAGTTCTCAGTCTTTTTGTGAAGGAATGTATTTTCTGCTCTTCTGTCCAATTTTTTCTAGAGTCCACCCATTTAATGAGTTTTCTTATTGCTTTGGCATATTCTGTCACAACCTTACCAGAACCTTGAGTTCTTCTTTCTAATTCCATATGCCATTTTGAGATTAAGATGAGAGTTCTAAATTTCATTTCAAACCAGATAGTGAAAGAGATGTTGTCTTCTCCAGCATTTGCTGGTGCCTATCTAATAATTCTTTATTGAGCATTGGCATTGGTTTCTTGTGAGAACCAAGTAGCAGGAGAGTCTTGGAGGTAGCCACCAACAATTTAGAACTTGTATTCATTATCATATTGGTTTACTGTGGCAGCTTTCTCAAAATCATCCAGCTATTTGATTGGATCTTGGGCATTACCTTTGAATAACAGTAATGGGATGTTGTTTCTTTACCCTAAAGCAGTCTGTATATATTGGAGGGTGATCAGAATGTTTTGTTGTAGAGGGTTTTGAGCCATTAGTTCAGGTGTAACTGTTTGTGTGGAGTATTTTGATTCACTTGAAAAGAGATCAAAAACAGGAGCAGTTTGATAGCTTTCTTCTTTTGTTTCAAGAGGAGTTTCTGTTGATTGATGGGCAGCAATCCAAATGTGGATTTGATGATTCAGATATTCAAAATCAGAGGGCTGTTGTTCAAAGGTTGTTGAGTATTGTTATGGTTGAAACCCATAATTTTTATTAGTTATCACATGTATTAGCCACTGATGTCATATAATTAGCCACTCTATTTTTAGATAGTGATTGTTGACCTAATCATTGACCTGATCCTTGACCTGATCCTTGACCTGATCATTGACCTGATTATTGACCTAGTCATTGACCTGGTTATTGACCATTTTCAATAGCTATATAAGCGATGAGTCTCTTAGCTGTAGAAAATCATCTCTCAGACAAGAATCAAATAAATAAAAATAACAACTTTTATCTCAATCACTCTCTTATCGCTAATTTCTCTTTCCCTATCTTCAAGTATTCGAACATCTTAAGATAAAAAAATTACTTGTTGGTCTTTTCCTGTTTGAATAATAGTAGTATTTGAAGACTATTTGTATAAACATGACTGAAGAGCACAAGTTGATACCTGATATTGAATTTTAAGAGCGCTGACGTGAAGGCATAGAATACATACCAATGGTGATCAATTGTTAACAGTATGGACTATCCCTCTACTTTTAGATTCCCAGTTATCTTTGAAAAGAATAGTGACTGAGATATTTTATGAGACTGATCTCACTCATTGAATCCATACTCATTTAATTTGCTCATTGAAGTTGAATCCCTTTTGATTATTTTCATCACCCTACAATCCTGTTCTCCCTTGCTATTCATTAGCTTATTACTCCAACCCATAACAGTATAAAAGTTGATTGATGCTGTTGTTTTTTTCTTCAAATTTGTCTTCAAAATAAGCTTGATCAAAGTAATAAGTTGTATAGGCTGTGTAGGTTTCAGCTGAATGCTTGTTTAGGAACCAGTTCTAAAAATCTTAGAATTGTCTACTGGATTGATTTTCAATGGGGAAGCAAATCAAGCAGAAAGACAAAGGATTGAGTTTAATAAAGTCTAGATCATTTTTGTTGTGTGCTTTAAAGTGTTCTTCTGATTGTTGTGGCAGGTATGAATAATCACCCATATAATAGGAAACAGAGTGGATTTTGACAACCTTACAGGAAGCACCACTTTTATGTTATGGGTTGGAGTAATAAGCTAATGGATAGCAAGGGAGAACAGAATTGTAGGGTGATGAAAGGAATCAAAGGGAATTCAACTTCAAAGAGCAAATTGAATAAGTATGGATTCAATGTGTGAGATCAGTCACTATACTTTTCAAAGATAACCAGAGAATTTGAAAATAGAGGGATAGTCCATACTGTCAACAAATGATCACACCTGGTATAATTCTATGCCTCACATTGACGCTCTTAGAATTCAATATCAGGTATCAGATGTATTCTTCAGTCACATTTTATTTAATAATCTTCAAATACTACAATTACACATTTCAAAAAAAGAGTAGGAAATAACCAACAAGTAATCTTTTATCTTTAAGATGTTCAGATACTTGAAAGTAGAGAAAGGAAAATTAGTGATAAGAAAAAAATTGAGATGAAAGTTGTTATTTTATTTATTTGATTTCCTTGATTTCTTTATTTCTTTATTTCTTTATTTCTTTATTTCTTATATAGCTGTCAAAAGTGATCAATAATCAGGTTAATGATCAGGTCATTGATCAAGTCAATGATCACTTACTAAAAATAGAGTGGCTAATTTATGTGACATCAGTGGCTAATACATGTGATAATTAATAAGAAGTATAAGTTTCAACCATAACACTATTCTGATCATTGGAAAACAGACCACCATAACTGATAACAGTGGAACACATACTGTTATCAGACCAAAGAAAACTACTACCAGAAGAGAAAAAATTGGTAGTAAAATAGATAAATATCTGTTGGAAAGTATAACAGCAGCAATACTCCTACTTTTCAACACAATTGGAAAAACACTCCAAGAAATCTTACTCACAGACAAAAACTTGTCATATGGAAGGCAATTAGAACTCTATGGTTGCCTTGGTGAAATTATAGAGGATATAAAACTCATAAAAAAACAACTTCAGAGATACAGGCAGAAATTTTGGGCATTATACAGTTAGATGTCCCAAGAGTTTTAACTATTGCTAAAAAAGCCAAAACTCTAATACAAATATTTGGTCTCTTGGATACAAAACCCATTTCATCTCAAGTGTTATATATCTTATCCACAAAAGACTTCAACAAACTAGTTAGCTTTGAGTTAGATAAAACCCTTCAAATAGATTACACCATAAATAGCTTGATTTTGCTGGAGCTCAATCTCTTTGGAGAGGATGATGTTATGGTTGAAACTTATATTTCTTATTAATTATCACATGTATTAGCCATTGATGTCACATAAATTAGCCACTTTATTTTTAGAAAGTAATCATTGATCTAATCAATGACCTGACTGTTGAATAAAAAATAAAATAACAACTTCATCTCAATCCTTCTCTTATTGCTAATTTCCCTTTCTCTACCTTCAAATATCTGAACATCTTAAAGATAAAAGACTACTTGTTGGCATTTACCTATTCTTTTTCTGAAATGTGTAATTGCAGCATTTGAAGACTATTAAATAAAATGTGACTGAAAAGTACATCTGATACTTGATATTGAATTCTAAAAGTGCCAACATGAGGCATAGAATTATACTAAGCATAATCATTTGTTGACAGTATGGACTATCCCTCTACCTTTAGATCCCCTGGTTATTTTTGAAAAATACAGTGACTGAGATATTTTATGAGACTGATCTTGTACATTGAATTCATACTTATTTAATTCACTCATTAAAGTTGAAAGCCCTTTGATTATTTCCATCACTCTACAATTCTGTTCCCCCTTGCTATCCATTAGCTTGTTACTTCAACCCATAACAATAGCATCAATTGTCTAGCCAATACTTTCATGACTATTAAACAAGAAAAAACTAAAGCAGTCACCACTTATTTAAGACACTTCTATAGAAATCTGCATCAAATACAAGCCATTAACATGAACTACTTCACTGTGCCACAAATCTTAAATCAATTTATTCATGGTCTGCACAGTAGTCTTTTACAACAGATATATCCAATACATGCATAAAGACTCCAGAATGCTGTCACTCACACCAGAAATTTTAAATCAGCTAAGCTAAAAGCCAATCATGCTCAAGCTGTAAACTTGGCAATAAATAGATCATCTGAATTGGATTCTAAACTAAAGCAATTCAGTAAGTCAATCAACCAGAAAATAGAGAGATACTTAACTAACAACAATCAAACAATATATCAACCATCACAACATTATGACAATCCCAAAATCTTTAACCAGTACTAGAATCAGTCATGTTTCACATCATCATCAAATTGACAATTATGGCAACAAGAGATCTGTATTTGCCACAATTGTGGTAAACAAGATTACATCAGAGTTGACTGTTATGCCCAAATTAATAATCAATGATTGGGCAATTAACATCAAAATCCCAATCATCGATTTCAAACTTCAAATTACTGGCCAAATCAAGACTTGTATTAACCTTATTACACATCAATGACACAACAAACAATATACTTACCACCAATTTATCAGCCTCCAGCACCAATAATATATTACTTGCAGCCACAGGTTATATATCAACCCCAACAATTCCAAACACTGCCACAAAACTCAACTCAAATATTTGGAAATCCAAGATTGAGAATCACTTACACTCAACAAAACTGGCAATTGGTAATGGTAATGCATCAACCAATCTCCAGCTTATTACAACAGTCATCAGGATCACATCAGTGGAGTTTGGGAACTGGGTACTACTAAAACCCAAATTCCCAGAACTATTTAAGTCTCTTGGAATCCAATCAAACCATCACTAAAAACAAATCACTTACTGCCATCTTCTTTTTCAAACAAGGCAGCAAACATGCCTAAGAAGTGAAGAATAGCACAGGTCATACTAATTTCAAAGCCAAAAGAATGGGGTGGCAATATTGACATCACCAGGCCAATCACACTTATTGAAAGCACTAGAAAGATCTTAACAAAGATTTTAATTGCAAGAATATCAAAAGCATGTAAGCTCCACAATGTTCTAAAAGGTTATAACATCTCAGTTCTGAAGAATACATTTACAGCAGTGCCAATTTATGTAATTAATGCTGTTGCTGAGCATGCAAGAGAATTTGATAATGAGGCTTGGTTCACATTTCAGGACATGAAAAAAGTATACAACTCAGTGGAATGAAAACCCATAGAAGCTGCACTAAAAAGGATCAAGATGAACAATAGGTTTACTGAGCTATTTGGCTTAATATACAACAATAGAAATAATAGAATCATAACTAAGTTTGGATTAAGTAATAAATATCAAGTACAAGATGGATTAGATCAAGGGGAAACAAGCTCATCCATCATGTGGAAGATCTTTTATGACCCCTTACTGTGTGAAGTAAAACAAGCAAATTACAACCAAGGATACCAATTAATAGCTGAATGACAATCAAGCAGACACACAATCCCTAATAGCATCAGTAAACTATCTTGCCTTTGTCAATGACACAGTGTGAATAGCTAACTCAAGACAAGGAATGCAGAGTATTCTGGACACAGCCAGCTCCTTTTTTAGAATGGTGGATATTGAGATCAACTTAGATAAAACTGAAACAATGGTGATCAGACCCTCCAAGAAAAAATCAGTGTTAGTTGAGCCACTAAAATTTGGTCCAAACAAACAAACCTTGAGATTGCTGGACCCATTTACATGCACCTGATATTTGGGAGTATGGATTCAAGCAGATGGAAAAAATGAAACTGTGCTGAATATGATAGGATCTGACATTAAAGCAGTATGTGGAGTTATTAGGAAAAAACACATCACTGAAAAACAGGCAATTTACATTTTCAATAGTGTACTAAATCCAGCAATAGAATTTAGATCTCAATTAACCCATATACCAAATAGTTGGGCCAAAAGATGGAACTCAAAGATCTCAGCCACTGTGAAGAAGAAAGCAAACCTCTCAGTGATTTCCCAGCCAGTGCCATGCATCACACATCTTTGTACAACTTATTTAAAATTGATGACATACAGGCAAAAAGCAAGATCACAGATTTGTTGGTTAGATTGAACAGTAATGATATTGCTGAAATGGCTACAAAAATCAGACTAGCCAACTTGCAGGCACAGAGATGGTCAGCTCATAGTATTGTTACAGATTGAAGTAACAAGCTAATAGATAGCAAGAGAGAACAGGATTGTAGAGTAATGAAAGGAATCAAAGGGAATTCAACTTCAAAGAGCAAATTGAATAAGTATGGATTCAATGTGTGAGATCAGTCTCATAAAATATCTTAGTCGCTATACTTTTCAAAGATAACTGGGGAATCTGAAGGTAGAGGGATAGTCCATATTGTCAACAAATGATCACACTTGGTATAATTCTATGCCTCATGTCAGCGTTCTTAGAATTCAATATCAAGTATCAGATGTGCTCTTCAGTTATGTTTTATTTAATAATCTTCAAATGCTGCAATTACATGTTTCAGGAAAAGGGTAAAAAATAACCAACAAATAATCTTTTATCTTTAAAATGTTTAGATACTTGAAAGTAGGGAAAGAGAAATTAGTGATAAGAGAAGGATTGAGATGAAGTTGTTATTTTATTTCTTTTATTTCTTTGATTCTTATATGCTTTTCTACAGTTAAAAGATTCATTGCTTATATAACTATCAAAAGTGGTCAATGATCAGATTAACAGTCAGGTCAATAATCAGATTAATGATCACTTCTAAAAGTAGAGTGGCTAATTTATATAACATCAATGGCTAATACATGTGATAATTAATAAGAAGTATAAGTTTCAACCATAACAGTATACTTGAATATAAAAAACTTTTTTTTCTCTCTTTAACTGTTACCACACAATTTACTATGCCTCAAATTTGGAAAAATAAGTTTTTGCAAAGAAACCTTTAATTATAATAAATTATTATTACTATCACAACAGACTTAAAAGTGTCTGATAACAATGTCAACAGTGAAGTAACAACAGTCACATAAAGAAGTACAAGTGTAGAGACTATTGTTAGTGAATACCAAGTGGAAGGGAAAATAACTTCCACTTTTAAAGGAGAAGACATCAACACTAATTCACATAGTTCATTGACTGTGGAAATTGCCAGACCTATTACACCTCCATTTAGATTTGAAACTACCAATAGACTATTTGGAAGTGTGAACACAAGTAGTGGAGACGATACACTCTTTAGAATAGCCAAAACATTGAAAAGAACAGCTCCACATAAGAGAGCAGCAGATTTTTCTTTGATAACAGCTAACAGATTGGAGGAAAAGGCCAACAAAAAATACAGACACATTGGAGGATTAAGCGTAAAAGGGCTAACTGAAAAATTTATCCAAATATCTGAAGAAAACTTACCCGAAACCACATCTGTTCGAACTGATACCTTTGTTTTGCAGCCAATGTTCAACAAAAGAGGAAATAGCAACAAATTTCAAATGAAAGCTTGGACTGGTGAAAAGGGAGCCTCAAAGTCTCTGAAAAAAATGGATGGACCATCCAAAGTGTCTAAAGAAGACAGAAACAGAGCTGCACAAATAGAAGCAGCTCTGAGAAAGTGCAATCCTGATATTTTGGACAGGATTAACAGAGGAAAGTCTGCATTAGAGAATGAAAAACAAATGGACAATTCATTTAATGCAAACAGAGATAAGCCTAATGCAGAGGATGTCACAGAAGACATAGAAGAATCTGAATCAAGCCTATCAAGCAGAATGGCTAGTTCAAGTCCAGAACAAAACAGTAGTAAATTGCTTGGCAAAAAACTCATGTCTGTGGAAGTAAACAAGGAGGAAGGATGGCAAATGGTGGTCTATAGAACCAAGAGGCATGTACTTTTTGTACAAGCATTGGATATATCTGAGAAAATCATGGGGAAGAAAGTGGGGTGGATCTATGATCTCTTGGGAGATGTTAGTTACTTTTTGGGAGCTGTAATGGCTAGAAACCAAAAAATCAGAGTGGATTTTTCCCAAGTGGCTGGAAGAGACCAAGCCAGAAAAATTCTGACAAATAATGATATTGAATCATTTTTGATGGCTACTGATGGCATCAACATCCAAATGGCTGGTCAGAAAAAAGTCCTAGTAAGAGATATCCTCTTGGGCATCTTTGACAGAGAGGTGGAGGCTGCTATGAAAGAATTTGGTGAGGTAAAAAAAAATCCAAATCAGAGTGGCTGGCAAATAGCAATCAGCAGTGGTTGAGTATAGCAACCAAGAAGAAGCAACAAGAGCTGTAGACCAATGGTCGACCATGGTCAGAAAGAATGCGGTCAGAATTTACCTGATGATTGGAACCCAAAAGATCATAGAGCAGAGAAAAACTTGGGAAGCTAAATTGGTGGGGTTACCACAGAACTGTACTGCTCACTATTTGAGCACCACTTTGAATCAAATTAGTGCCCAATCCTGCTTTATCCCAAGAACTAGTAAAAATTACACAAGAATGGGCTGTGCTTATGTGGGATTTGACAGTGAAGCTAGCCGCAACAATGCCACTAAAAAACCTTTGGTAATTGGTGACACACTGGTCCACTGGGTGCCTACTGATGCTAAAAAGTGCCACTTCTGTTACCAGGTAGGACATTTGGTCTCGAAATGTCCAACCCTGCATAAGAAAAAAGAAGGAGATACCAAGAAAGTTACCAACAATATCAGGTTGGCAAAACTGTATGTTAAAAGGAATGTTCCAGAGGAAAACATCAAAGTCTTTGGTGGAAGATCATATGCTGATATGGCTGCACTCAGACTGCCTCATAACCAGAACAACAACAATCCAAACAATACTCAGAAACCTAGTCCACAAGTGAACAATAGAGAAGAACAATCAAAAAAAGGAGGTAACCAACCATGGAAAAGTGAAATTGATAAACTAAGACAGCAGGTTAATGAAATGGCAAAACTGCTGAATGCAGTTGCTGCCAAACTTGGAGTGACATTAGAAAAAGGTGAAAAAGTAATAGTCATTCAACAGCTGAGTGACACCTCAGAAGAAAAAGAAGTGGTAGAAATGGGGTTACCAAGCCAAAGTACTATATTGAAATCTACCCCAGCAGGAAAAAAGGAGGCATACAACCCAGAATTGGAAATCAAAGAAATTAAAAAAACTTTGGAACCCATTCTGGAGTTACTGAAGCAAGTGAAAAAACAGAGTAGCTGGAGCAGTTCTATGGCTGGAAAATCTAAATCTATGGAAATAGATGATGTGTAGCACACCTAATTCCAACATAGAACAGAACTACTCCAATAACAACACTTGGAAAATTGGTACTGTTAATATTAGGGGACTTAATAATCATGGTAAAGCTGAAGAGGTGCTACAGTGGGTTATTGAGGAACAATTTGATTTTGTGATTGTTATGGAAACTAAAATGATTCCAACAAAAGAAAAGGGTGTATTTTTTGGTTCTGATGAATATCATGCCTTTTGGGAATCAAGTACAGAGAAACAAATGGGAACTGGTGTTGGTATACTGGTCAAAAAATGTTGGATACACCATGTAGAAACAATCAGGGGGTTTCATGGGAGATTGTTGCATTTGGGGTTGAAATTTAGAGGAAGAATCAATGTGCACATAGTAGGACTGTACATGCCTGCTTCCAAATCGCCTACTGAGAAAGCAGTAGCTAAAGAAATCAGGAAACTTTTGGAAGACATTGTACAGAACAAAGAGATTATCATAGTAGCAGGTGATTTGAATGAAGATCTGTTATCCAAGTCACTTGAGGAAACATATGCTACAAATAAGGCCAAAGCTTGTCCAACTGCTACAACATTACAACATATGAATTTAGTGGATACACATAGAGCATATACAACAAACAATCCAGAAAAGACATGGGCATCAAATGGGGTACAAAGAAGATTGGATTATGTATTTACTGATGCAGTTATAGCCTCACTGGTCACAAACATTGGGGTAATTGATGTTAATGAATCCTTTAGCACTGATCACAAAGCTGTGGTGACAATCATCCGATCTGACAGAATATTGGCAGGCACTAAAAAATCTAGATCTGGAAGAAAGAAGTGTAGCACAACTATAATTGATGTTAAAAAGGCATCTGGAGTCCAATGGGAAATCTATGCTAGAGAAACTGATCGACTAACAGATGAAGCACAAAGAAAATCAATAGATAACAGTAAGGATGATCTAAACCAGATGTGGCTTACAATCAAGGAGACTGTGTTACAAGCTGCTAAGTGCCTACCAAAAAGGAAAGTGGAAGCCCAATCTGCACACACAAAGAAAAAATGCATAGATCACAAGCTTGTTAAGATTGTTGCTGATATAATCAAACAAATAAGAGTAAACAATGCAGATATGCATGATAACAATATTATGCAGTTGTTGGCCAAATGAAAACAGCTGAAACCTGAGGCAGTTAATGCATATCTGATGACTCTCCCAAAAAATAAGCTAATTGTGAAACTACTCAATATTAAGAAAGAATACAGATCAATGCTGCGAGCTAGGATCAGGCTACAACAGCAGAGACAGATAGTGGACAATATCATTAGGAGACAATAAAACTTTGATCTAAACAAAGGAGCTATGATCAAAAGCATTATGAACAGAAAAAGACAAAGAATTGTACTAGATCATGTAATTGAAAAAGGTGAATTTCATGATGATCCTGATGAAATTAAAAAGCTAGCAAACAAAAAAGCCCAAGGATGGACCAGAACAAGAAGCATTGAGCCTGACCTATGAAAAAGTTGGGAACACAGATTTGAACCGATCGAAAGCATTCCAGACCATGCCTTTGATGGTGTGATGGATGAATTAACAAATGAGGAATTCGAACACATATTGAGCCACACACCCCATAACAAAGCCCCTGGTCCATCAGGCATTCAAGCTGAACTCTGGAGGAAGGCTGGGTCTAATACCAAGTCTAAACTAAAAACATTGCTCAATGCTTGCATTAAAGCAGCAAACATGCCTGAGGAGTGGAGAGTACCACAAGTCATACTGATTCCAAAGCCAAAAGAATGGGGTGGCAATATTGACATCACCAGGCTGATCACACTCATTGAAAGCACCAGAAAAATCTTAACAAAGATTCTAACTGTGAGAATATCAAAAGCATGTGAACTCCACAATGTCCTAAAAGGTTTCAATACCTCAGTATTAAAGAATACTTCCACAGCAGTGCCTATTCATGTGATTAATGCTGTAGCTGAACATGCAAGAGAATTTGATAAGGAGGCTTGGTTTACATTTCAGGACATGAAAAAGGCATATGATTCAGTGGGATGGAAACCCATGGAAACTGCACTAAAGAGGATTAAGATGAACAATAAGTTTACTGAGCTGTTTGGCTTGATGCACAACAATAGGAGCAACAGAATAATAACTGAATTTGGGTTGAGTGATGAATATCAAGTACAGGATGGACTGGATCAGGGGAAAACAAGCTCACCCATTATGTGGAGAATTTTTTATGACCCCTTACTGTGTGAAGTAAAACAAGCCAATTATAGTCAGGAATACAAACTGACAGCAGCATGGAAAAAGTGGGATAATCAAGCAGATACACAATCTCTGTTGGTGTCAGTGAATCACCTTGCCTTTGTCAATGACACAGTGTGGATAGCTAACTCAAGACAAGGAATGCAAAGTATTCTGGACACAGCCAGCTCCTTTTTTAGAATGGTAGATATTGAGATCAACTTAGGAAAGACTGAGACAATGGTGGTCAGACCCTCCAAAGGGAGATCTTCGATAATGGAGCCACTAAAATTTGGTCCAGACAAACAAATCTTGAAATTGTTGAATCCATCTACATGTATCTGATATATGGGAGTATGGATCAGAGCAGATGGGAAAAATGAGACTGTCCTAAAAATGATAGGATCTGACATTAAAGCAGTGTGTGCAGTCATCAGGAAAAAACACATAACTGAGAAACAGGCCATTTACATTTTTAACAGTGTACTCAGTCCAGCTATTGAATTCAGATCTCAGTTGACTCATATTCCTAATAGCTGGGCTAGAAAATGAACTTCAAAGATTTTGGCCACTGTGAAGAAAAAAGCAAAACTCTCAGTAGACTTCCCAGCCAGTGCCATGCATCACTCATCCTTGTATAATCTGTTCAAAATTGATGATATACAAGCAAAAAGCAAGATCACAGATTTGTTAGTTAGATTGAACAGTGCTGATATTGCTGGAATGGCTACAAAAATCAGACTAGCCAACTTGCAGGCACAGAGATGGTCAGCTCATAGTATACTTGAATATCCCACCAATGAACGATCCAAGCCAGGGGTTAATCTTATAGCAGACATTATACAGATGATGGAAAAAAAAGACATCTCATTCAAGAGCAATGGTAACACACATGGAATACCTGAATCTTCAAGGCCACAGACGTATTTAATTAAGTCTATCTTACCTTCAAATAAAACCTACATTAAAGTTAGAAGCTTACTAAGAAAGGAAAACTTGTTGTACTTGTATCAGATATAAAACAATGATGAGTCATTAATGACATGGATGGACTTCACAAGGAAGTACAGACAAAGCGATAGTGGTAGAATTCCCAGATGGTTTAAGATTTTAGAATCTACAATCATTATGGATGAGTACAGGAACATTGATGTAGCACAATGTGAGACATTGGGTATGCACATACTGACTAACCAAATACCAGATGATTTAGAAACAATGCAAAGAGACACTATTTACATATATATCCCTGACACTTTACTATCACAATGGAGGAGTGTACAAGAGAAGTTAAAACTCAGGAAAGAGATAAAAATATCAACAGATGGCTCACTGGTAAAGGCTAGTTCTGAGGAAGCAAGAGAAGCAGCTGCCTTCATAACACATGGGATAGAGGCTGAATTTGGTATAGCAATTGATGGAACATTGTTATCAACAAAAGCAGAGGCAAAGGCTGTATTGCTAGCTTTGGAAGCAGTGCCTTACAAATGTAAACTAACAATAAACACGAATAGTCAAGCGGTGATGGTAATGGCTCAAAGATGGTTGTCCAAAGATTCTCCCCTGTCTATTAGAAATCAGCTCAAAACCTCAAACTGGCACACATGGAATGCAATCAGAGCGATAATAAAGGAAAAAAAGATTGACCTCAGCATGAACAAAGTGGCTGTACATGCTGGTATATTCGAAAATGAGAAGGCTGACAAACTGGCCAAAGGATCTACTGCTCTTAATACAATAAGGTGGGCCTACAATGCTAAGGAGACTGCATACATTCCCGTTTGTGGAGGAGTTGAATTGGATCTAAACATCAGGCATTTTTTGAACAAACAGGCTAGTCTTCAATCAGCTTTAGACTGGATAGGCAACAACAAAGTCCAAGAAATGATAAGATCTTTAGACCAAAATATAGACTGGATATGTACAACCAAGATTTGGAACTGGGATGGTAAAATGTCATCAGGTTTCACCTCAGCCAATTCTTCAGCAATGCGCACATTTATTATGAAATCATTTCACAACATGCTGCCAACAGCAGAGGTGCTATACAACAGATGTCCCCATGTATACTTGAATAATATTTGCAAGACATGTCACAAGGAAGTGGCACTTTTGGGAATGCTCTTTGAATATCCAAAAGGGCAAGACACTGATTGATGATGTAAAAAATAAGTGGATACAGTGCCTTTCAGAGGCTGTGAGAGGGGGATGTAAAGACCAAAACACTGATGAGAAGATTGAACTGTCTAAGGAATACATCATGTCAACATCTAATGTAGATCTGCTATGTAAAGGACTGGTCAATAAGCAATTTGGAAGGATCAATACCTTTTCTGACATCGACCTAAGGACTAACAATAAAGTATTAATTAAGGTGTGTAAATGGGCAGTTACTCAAGCAAGGAATAGATTGTGGGGAGAACATTGCAAACTGCAAACTAAATGGGAAAAAACAATGAGTATTGATAATAGGGTCAAGAGAAATCCAACTGGTGGCTCCAGTGTAGATAGCATTTCAAGGAATAGTGGTAAAGTTAGTGGTAAACCCATAGTCAAAGTAGGTAATGTTTTTACACAGTGTAATGGTATACTGACTGATGTTTTTTGTGGTAGGAGTACTATGTGTGATAGTGTAATACCCCATAGATTTGGTTATACTAGCGTGTAGTTAGGCATAACCACTTAGTGGTTAACTGCATCTTGTAATTTAGATTATTGAGTGAGTTGGCTTTATGAAAAGGTCATGCTTTGTAAGTGTGGCTAAACTAATAAAAAACCAGCATGGCTACACGTTAACAAAAAAAAATATATATACTTGAATATCCCACTAATAAACAATCTAAGCCAGGAGTTAATCTAATAGCAAACATCATACAGATAATAGATGAAAGAGGCATTTCATTCAAAAGCTCTGGTAACACATATGGGGTGTCTGATTCCTCAAGACCACATGCATATTTAATTGAGACAGTCATAACTCCAGGAGTAGCCTACTCTAAAGTTAGAAGTTTACTAAGGAAAGAGAACATTTTGTATTTACATCAGGTTCAGAGCAAGGATGGATCATTAATGACATGGATGGACTTCACAAGGAAGTACAGACAAAGCAACAGTGGTAGAATTCCCAAATGGTTTAAGATTTTAGAGTCCACAATCATTATGGATGAGCACAGGAACATTAATGTAGCCCAATGTGAAACAGTGGGGATGCACAAAATAGATTACCAGATACCAGATGACCTAGATACAATACAAAGAGACTTTATTTACATCCAAATTTCTAATGCTCTATTACCACAATGGAGGAATGTACGAGATAAGTTGAGGCTCAGAAAGAAAATAGAAATATCAATGAATGGATCACTGGTAAAAGCTGATTCTGAGGATGCTAGGGGAGCAGCTGCTTTTGTTACACATGGAATAGAGGCCAACTTTGGTATAGCTGTTAATGAAACATTATCATCAACAAAAACTGAAGCAAAAGCTGTATTATTGGCTTTGGAAGCAGTGCTTTACAAATGCAAACTGACATTGAACACAGATAGTCAGGCAGTAGTGTCAACAGCTCAAAAATGGTTGTCCAAAAATTCTCCCTTGTCTATCAGAAACCAGCTCAAAACTCCTAACTGGTGCACATGGAATGTAATTAAAGCAGTGATAAGAGAAAAAAGAATTGATCTTATCATAAACAAAGTGGCTGCACACACTGGTATATCTGAAAATGAGATGGCTGACAAACTAGCCAAAGAAGCTACTATTTTTGACACAGTGGATTGGGCTTACAATGCTGAGAACATCAGTTACATTCCATCTTGCAGAGAAGTTGAATTGGATCTGAATATCAGACATTTTCTGAGCCAACAGACTGGTATTCAAGGAGCCTTGGATTGGATTGGCAATGACAAAGTACAAGAAACAGTAGGGTCCTTAGACCAGAGAGTAGACTGGAAGAGCACAACCAAAGTGTGGAACTGGGATGGTAAAATGTCATCAGGCTTCACCTTAGCTGGTTCTTCAGCAATGCATACATTTATTATGAAATCATTCCACAACATGTTGTCAACAGCAGAGGTGCTATACAACAGACATCTTTTAGTGTATATAAACAATCTGTGCAAAATATGCCATACAGAAGTTGAAACCAACCAACACTTTTGGGTATGCTCTCTAAATACTCAAAAGGGCAAGACACTAATAGATGATGTAAGGAATGAGTGGATGTGGTGCTTATCAAAGGCTGTAAGAGGGAAACATAAAATCTTGGACCCTAGTGAGAGGGTTGTTCTGTCTAATAAGTACATCAGGACAACACACAACATAGATCTGCTATGCAAAAAACTGATCAATGAGCAATTTGAAAGAATCAATGCTTTTGCTGACATTGATCAGAGGGCTAATGATAATATCTTAATTAAGGTGTGTAAATGGGCTGTAACTCAAGCGAGGAATAGACTATGGAGAGAATGTTGTAAGTTACAAACTGAATGGGAAAAAATAATGAGTGTTGATAACAGATTTAAGAAAAACCCATTACAGGTGACCAGTATATGCCAATTGTCTAGAAATGGTAGTAACAGTAGTGGTAACTCCAATATTAAAATGAGAGATGGATTCCAACATTGTAATAAGATATTGACTGATGTTTTGGGTAGTAGAATTACTTTAAGTAATGTGTGTAGTTAGGCATAGCCACTTTGTTATTAGCCACATCTTGTAACTTAGATTATTGGGTGAGTTGGCTTTATGAAAAAGCTGTGCTTTTTGAGCATGGCTACATGTTAACAAAAAAAAAATCTTCCCTTTCAAACTAAAGGAACCAGTCAAAATGCTGCTATTCAGTAAAGCCACCCTCGAATCAAAACCCATTACTGCAATGTATACAGATGCCAAAGTTGATAGTCAGTTTATCAAATTAATTTTAAACAGCTGATGAAGCAACTAAAATTCTTATTGGCAAGATTGATGACTTCCTGTTTAAAGTTAATGGTATTGTCACACCCATAAAAGTTCTCATGATAGAAGCCACCTAATACCAAACACTAGTTGATAATGACTGGCTATCCAAAACCAATACAGTACTTGATTAGACCATGCAGGAGCTCTAGCTCAGTCAGAACAGTCAGCATATGCAAGTACTGACAACTTGCAGACACTTCAAACCCAACACACCAGCACCACTAATAGAATTGGAAGAAGAAGAAAGGAAACTTATCTGAGAAGCCTACCAAGTCTCATGGGCTGACACTGACCACAACAATTTACCACCAGTATCTGTATGAGAAGAAAAAGGAAAAAGAAAAGAAAATAAAGAAAAAAAATCTTAAACAACCACCTCTACATATACACCATATACCACTACCACTTAACCACAGACAAACTATTGTCAATCCAAGCTAATTTGCATCAATTGTGGCAAGAAATTGTCAACAATGGGTGCATGTTGTAGTAACAATAAAAAATGGCCAATGGCCACAAGATACTACTGCCACTCATGTATCTTTGAATGCTTTGAATGAACAAAAAAACAAGAAAAATGGAACAACAAACTATGTCTTGCTTGTGGGGAAACTTTTCTAGACAAAGGAATATGGAACAACATTTTTGGTCAGAGAGGAATGTGTAACAAGTCATGTTAATACACAATTCTGATAATTGACATTAAAAAATTAGGATAAAATTCTTTCTCTCTTAAATTTTATGACCATGACAAGAGCTAAGAATAAAAAAGTTGCAAATGTTACTTTTCCTATTGTAACTAATAAAGTTTCAACATGAAAGGGTTTCTCTGTTATTGAAGCAACTAGACAAAACATTCCGGCTACATTTTCTTTAAAAAACACTAGTGAAAAGCTGCTTTTAGCAGTGTCTGGTTCATTTTCTTTTCCTTTGGCTAGAAGTTCTTCTCCAGTCAAAGTTCCTTCAAAAAGGCACACTTGGATTAGTTCCAGTGTTGTTTCTATCACTTCAAAAAGCCCAAAAATTTTTAATAACAGACCAGTCAACAAGTTGGTCTTTTCTGCTCTTACCACTACCATTACTTCTACTACTACTACTGCTTTACAAATGGCCATGAAAGCAAAAAATTCCAAAAAACAGCAGCAGGCAGTCACAACTGCTATGGTGACACTGAACCCCTTTGTGGTTCCAGATGAGATCTTGGAAAAGATCTCCACAGCAGCAGTCAGCCCTCTTCCTGATATAGATGGTAACAGCAACAACACATCTCACAAGATAAGAAAAGATCAACCACAGGCTGTATTGCCTGATGTGGTACTCTCTGGCAGATCATTATCTGTTATAGAAGCAAAACAGTATCATTCCAGATGATCTTAAAGATTGGGCTGATCAGATGGAAATGGAATCAACTGCTCCTCCCCCAGTTTCTGGCACTGCTGATGGTGGTGCTTGGGAAAATGTAAATGGGCGTCAAAAATTCTCTGGTTGGGTGGCCTCCAATCTTGTATCTGGTAGTACATTTAAGATCAAAATGGCCCTGCTTAGTTCCTTGTTTTGGCTGCTGCCTAGTTGTATTGGGCTTAAGTCAGTTTTATAAGATGCTGTCAAGTTGTTCTGTGTAGAATTTGCATTTCAGAAGAGTCTAAATGGTGCCATCAAAGTGGCCATTAGTGATGAAGTTTTTTTGACCACTCTTAAGATTGTGTGTGGCTTCTGTATCTTCCCCTCCTCTGTCTGTTGCACTTCACAATGTTCTCTGGGTATCTTTTCTGATGACATTAAAGCTGCTCTTGGCATTTTTGGTGTTGTCACTTCAATTAAGTTGAAGCCAGCTGGTTTGTGGCAATACACTGTGGTTCACTCAAAGACATTTTTTCTGCTGCTGAGGCTCTTAAGCACTGGTCTGTGCTGGTCAAAAAAGATAGTGTCAGAATTCTTCTTGTAATTAACCAAAAAGAGATTATTGCTTCAAGTGATGCATTTAAAGCTAAGTTGGTTAATCTTCTCTTTGGTTATACTGCCTTTGAGATTAGTAATTTGGTCTCCCAAGTTGGTGGCCGAATCTGTTTCATTCCTCAATCTCCTGATTCATACTGACATCAATGCTTTGCTATGGTTATCTTTGATTCTCTGGAATCCTTGAACAATACTGTGTCAAAAACTGGTACTTTGCATGATTGCTATATCTGGTGGGAAACTCCTAGATACCATCACTGCTACAGGTGTCAAGATTTGAATCATTTGGCTGTGGACTGCAAGATGTCACCACCTCTCCCTCCCCAACTCCACTGGTGGTCCCAAAGTTTTCAAGTCTTCATTTGCTAGAGCTAAGTTTTATGCCAAAGCTGTTGCCTTTGTGGTTCTTCCTGCTGCTACTACTGCTGGTATAGATCCTGTTCTTGGTGCACCCTCCAAAGTTGTAGTACCCATGGTTCCTGTTGTCTCTCCTGTTCCAATTGCTGTTGTTGAATCCAGATTGGCTTCTATGGAATCCCATTTCAATAAGTTGGCATTGTTGGTTAAGTCTATAATTGAACCTGTTGGTTCTCTGGTTGTGTTGGTTACCAAACTGCTGTCTACTCCACCAGCTGTGGACATGACATTGAGGGAAAGTGTGGTTGGTTTGGAAAGACAAGTTAAAACTGTGGCTGCTGTGGCTTCTATGTTGAATAGAGATGTTAAGTCCCTAACAAAAAAGTGTGATCAGATCTCCTTGGAAGATCTATCTGATGATGATGATATGGATGATGATAATGATAAGGATAAAGACTTTTCAGTCTATGATGACACCTTTGATGTGATGATGCAACTATGGGAGGGTCAGCCCCCTAGTATCAAATCCAATCCTGATCAGACTGCTAAGTGGATGAGTGGTATGGTTAAGAATAGTCATGAGCTTGTTAGCATTATGGATAAGATGTATGAGTTTGATATGTTCAATACATTTGGTAGCAAATATAGTACTAACGTGTAGTTAGGGCTTTCTGCTTGTGGTTAGCCACATCTTGTGATTTTGTATTATTGGATAAGCTGGCTTTATAAAAGTGCTACTTTACAGTAGACATAACTAATAAACAACTGGCATGACTACATGTTAACAAAAAAAAAATACACAATTTTGATCAGCAATTGGGTGAGGAAAGGAATGCCCAGATACACTGCCTAGAAAAAAGCTGTAAAATGTCTGAATGGTTGTTCACATGACAATGATGAAATATGGTGAATGGCAATTATCAAAATTGAAGGTGTAATATAAGAGAAAATTAAATTTATTAAAAACAACTCACCAAAACTAGAAGAGATTATTTGGGTCCCAAATTCTGATATTGTCCTTGACATAATGAATCCTAAACAATTCCATGAATACTACTGTTATGGGTTGGAGTAACAAGCTAATAAATAGCAAGAGAGAACAGAGATCAAAAAAATTCAACTTCAAAGAGCGAATTGAATAAATATAAATTTAATGTGTGAGATCAGTCTCATAAAATATCTCAGTTACTGTATTTTTCAAAAGATAACCAGAGAATCTAAAGGTAGAGAGATAGTCCATATTGTCAACAAATAATTACACACTGGTATAATTCTATGCCTCATGTTAACACTCTTAGAATTCAATATCAGATATCAGATGTACTTTTCAGTTATATTTTATTCAATAATCTTCAAATACTGCAATTACACATTTCAGAAAAAGAGTAAGAAATAACCAATGTTCAGATACTTGAAGGTAAGGAAAGAGAAATTAGCAATAAGAGAATAATTAAGATGAAAGTGGTTATTTTATTTATTTATTTTCTTTTATTTTTACATGCTTTTCTATAGCTAAGAGATTCATTGCTTATATAGCTATCAAAAATGGTCAATGATCAGGTCAACAACTAGGTCAATAATCAGGTCAATGATCAGGTCAATAGTCAAATCATTGATCAGGTCAATAATCACTATCTAAAAATAGAGTGGCTAATTATATAACATCAATGGCTAATACATGTGATAATTAATAAGAAGTATAGGTTTCAACCATAACATTATTCTTTTTAAAGAGATTGAGCTCTGGTGAAATTAAGCTATTTATGATGTAATCTATTTAAAGAGTTTTATTTAACTCAAAGCTAACTAGTTGTTGAAGTCTTTTGTGGATAGAGTATATAACACTTAAGATAAAATGAGTTTTGTATCCAAGAGACCAAATCTTTGTATTAGAGTTTTGGCTCTTTTAGCAATAGTTAAAACTCTTGAAACATCTAAATGTATAATGCCCAAAATTTCTGCCTGTATCTCTGAAGTTGTTTTCTTCATGAGTTTCATATCCTTTATAATTTCACTAAGGTGACCATAGAGTTCTAATTGCCTTCCATATGCCAAATTTTTGTCTATAGACAAGATTTTTTGATTGTTTTTCCAATTGTGCTAGAAGATGAAAGTATAGCTGCTGTTATACTTTCTAACAGATATTTATCCATTTTGCTACCAATTCTTTCTTTTCTAGTAGTGGTTTTCTTTGGTCTAATAACAGTATGTATTCCACTGTTATTTATTATGGTGTTTTGTTTTCCAATCGTCAGAGTAGTATTTGTATAGTTTTTGATCCAATACTCATGGAGAGTATAAAAGGAATAATTGTTCATGTTGATTGAAGATATCTCTGTTTTGGGAAAAGTGCATTTATTTATATTTGATTTTTGCTGATCATTTGGGTCAGTATTATCACAACAGCCAACCAATCAGATCATTTATGATATTTCTTGAATTATGTATCATGAACAGAATAATCACTGAAAATTGTTCCAAATTGATCTTGAAGAATATAAGAACCATTGTTCAAAACTTTGTTGACTATAAAGGGTCCTTTCCACTGGCTAGAGAATTTATCACCATAAATATTGTCTCTGTCTGAATGGTATTTCAATATCAAGTTATCAATACTTAAAGAAAGTGTTTTATAGGTTTTCTTTTTTTTAAGCTTTTCTTAAAACTGTTTTATTTTTTATTTTTTTTGTTAACATGTAGTCACGCTGGTTGTTTATTAGTTATAACCACAGTAATGTGGCAGTTTCATAAAGCCAGCTCACCCAATAATACAAAATCACAAGATGCGGCTAACCACAAGTAGAAAGCCCTAACTACATGCTAGTACTACCTTTGCTACCTAATGTATCAAACATATCTAATTCATACATCTTACCCATAATGCTAACAAGCTCATGACTATTCTTAACCATACCACTCATCCACTTAGCAGTCTGATCAGAACTGGATTTGATTCTGGAAGACTGTTCTTCCCATAGGTGCATCATGACATTGAAGGTGTTATCATAAACTGAAAAATCTTTATCTTCATCATCATTATCATTATCAATATCATCAACCATGTCATCAACATCTGATCTATTTTCCAAACAGATCCATTCACTTATTGTCTCAAGATGTGTTAGTCTTTTCTGCATCACAGTGGCAACAGCAGCCAAGTCTTTATTTTGCTTAGCCAACCCATCCACACATTCCTTAACTGATATGTCCACAGCAGATGGAGTAGACAGCAATTTGGTAACCAATGCAACCAGAGTACCAACAGGCTCAACTAAGGATTTAATCAACACAGATAGTTCACTAAGGCTGGACTCAAGAGAAGCCAACCTAGACTCAACAGCAGTATTGGAAACAGAAGAAACAGCAGGCAACATGAGCATTGTAGTTGGGAGGGGGGGGACCACCGAGATCCAAGTTCACATCAGCAGCAGCAGCAATAGAAGGAACCACAAAAGCAGCAGCCTTGGCATAAGATTTGGATCTAGCAAATGAGGATTTGAAAACTTTGGGGCCACCAGAGAAGTTGGAAGGGACTTTGGGAAGGAGGGGTGGAGACACCTTGCACTCTAAAGCCAAGTGGTCCAGACCTTGACACCTATAGCAACAGTGACATCCAGGTGTTTCCCACCAGATGCGGCAGCCATGTAAGGTACCAGTTTTAGAAACAGCAATGTTCAAAGATTCTAAGGAATCAAAAGTAACCACAGCAAACCATTGATGTTGATAGGAATCAGGGAAGCAGGGAATGAAACATGTACAGCCACCAACTTGGAAGACCAAATCACTTATTTCAAATGCAGTACAGCCAAAGGGAAGATTGATCAGCTTAGCTTTGAAGGTATCTCTTGAGGAAATAATCTCCTTTTGGTTGGCAATGGGAAGAATTCTAACACTGTCTTTTCTGACCAGAACAAACCAGTAAGAAAGAGCAGTAGCAGCAGAAGAAGTGTCCTTAAAATGAACCACAGCATATTGCCATAAGCCAGCAGACTTTAACTTAACAGAAGTGACAACACCAAAAATGCCAAGAGCAGTTTTGATGTCATCAGAAAAAGTATCCAAAGAAACATCATGCAGTGTAACTGACAGAGATAGAGAAGAAACAAAGGCCACACCAGTAGACCATGCAATCTTAAAAGTAGTCAAAAAAATCTCATTACCAATGGCCACTTTGGTGGCACCAGTTAGACTCTCCTAAGATGCAAATTTCACACAGAACAACTCGTAAAACTGACTTAAGCCCAATACAACCAGGCAGCAGCTGAAACAAAAAACAAAGAAGGGCCATCTTGATCTTGAATGTGGCACCAGATACTAGATTGGAGGCCACCCAACCAGAGAACCTCTGATGACCATTCACATTTTCCCAAGCACCACCATCAGTGACACCAGAAACTGGGAGGAGGACAGTTGATTCCTTTTCCATCTGATCAGCCCAATCTTTGAGATCATCTGGATTGATGGACTGTTTTGCTACTGGGATTGGCAATGATCTGCTGGAGAGTACCACATCAGGCAACACAGCCAGTGGTTGATCTTGGCCCATCTTGGAAGATGTGCTACTGCTGTTGCCATCCATATCAGGAAGAGGGCTGGCTGCTGCTGTGGAGATCTTACCCAAGATCTCATCTGGAACCACAAAGGAATTTAGTGTAACCATAGCAGTTGTGACTGCCTGCTGCTGTTTTTTGGAATTTTTTGCTTTCGTGGCCATTTGTGAAGTAGTAGTAGTAGTAGTAGTGGGAGTGGTGAAAGCAGGAAAGACCAACTTGTTGACTGGTCTGTTATTAAAAATCTTTGGGCTTTTAGAAGTAGTAGAGACAACACTAGAACTAACCTGAGTGTGTCTTTTGGAAGGAACTTTGACTGGAGAAGAACCACCAGCCAAAGGTGAAGAAAATGAACCAGAAGCCACTAAAGGCAGCTTATCACTAGTATTTTTCAAAGGAAATGTAGCCAGAACGTTTTGTCTAGCTGCCTCAATAACAGAGAGACCCTCTCATGTTGAAACTTTATTAGTTACTATAGGAAAAGTAACATTTGCAACTTTTTTACTCTTAGCTCTATTCATGGTCATGAAATTTAAGAGAGAAAGAGTTTTTTTTCCTTGAAACTGTTTTATCTTTTTAAAAGCAATTATTTGTGCTTTTACCAAAGAGTCAAGAATAATACCAAGTCTTTTTTGCAGAATATCTCTTCAAAAAGTATTGTCTTAATGTCAGTTTCTATTGGTAGTGTTGCCATATGTCCATAGAGCAAATAAAAAGATTCATAATTTGTTATGTTATGATTCACAGTTCTATAAGCAAACAAAGTTGAAGGCAATACTTTGTCTCATAAGTTTGTTTCTTCACTGGTTTTGGCTGAGGTTTCACATAATGTTCTATTGAAACATTCCACTAGGCCATTTGTTTGGGAGTGATAGGGAAAGGAAAGTTTGTAACATATTTTCATTTTCCTGCAAAGTTCTTCAACCAGTGTACTAAGAAAAGCTCTTTCTCTATCAAATAAAAGTTCTTTGGGGCAGCCATAATGGCAGATAATATCTTCAAAAATAAAATTGGCTATTGAGACTGCTGTTTGGTTTGAAGTGGCTCTTGCTTCTACCCACTTTGTAAGATAGTCAGTAGCTGTGATAATGTATTTATTGCCATTAGAAGTTATTGTAAAGATCTAACAACATCTATACCAATTCTGTCAAATGTTTGACTAACAGAGATTGGATGGATATCTTTTTTGCAGATGTTGCAGATTTTAATGTATTCAGCAATGTCTTTTTTCAAGGTAGGCCAATAATAGTAAGCTAAGATTTTTTGAATTGTTTTTGTTTTTCTAAAGTGTCCAGCTAATGGGTCAGTGTGCATATTGTATATTACAATTTCTCTTTCTTCATTTCTATTTCTTTTATATAGCTGATTCTGGTGAATCAAATAGAAATTTGATTGTTTATGCAAATGTTCTCTTTGCTGTCAAGTGTATTCTGATGGGTATTGTCCTTTACCCAAAAATTCTATTAAGACAGAATAGTTGTCCAAGTCCATTATTGTGTTTGTTTATGAAGGAGTTACTAATAATTAGATTAGTTTGGTTTAAGAGGTTGTATTATCACTGGATGGTAAGTTTAGAGAAAGTGTCAGTGTTTTGATAATTTGCTCTTTTATGGTGTTGAATATCATAATCAAATTCATTCAAGTGGAGTATCTAGCAAGTTATTCATTTGTGTTTTAGCTTCTTTTTATTGTACAGCCAAACCAAGGCTTGATAATCTGTTACTACTAGAAATTTTACACCAAAAAAATATTGATCCCAATAACTAGTAGCCCAAACTACTGCTAAACATTTCTATTTAGTAACTGAATAGTTCTTTTCTGCTGGTGTAAAGGATCTACTGGCATATGCTATGACATGTTCTCTGCCATTTTCATC
The DNA here is from genome assembly GCA_016748015.1 of Geosiphon pyriformis. Lineage (NCBI taxonomy): Eukaryota > Fungi > Glomeromycota > Glomeromycetes > Archaeosporales > Geosiphonaceae > Geosiphon > Geosiphon pyriformis. The sequence goes on along the minus strand of JAAOMT010000328.1, from coordinate 407,549 downwards.
TTTCTGTGAAAGGACAGCACCAAATCGATAGCCAGATGCATTAGTGTGGAGGATAAAAGGTTGGTCCAAATCAGATTGCTTGAGAATTGATTAAGTAACAAGTTTTTTCTTCAGAATTTCAAAAGCTTTTTGTTGATAAGTGTCCCAGTAATAATTGACATTTTTTCTAAGTAGCTAATTGAAAGAAAAGACAATTTTGGAGAAATTCTTGATAAATTTGTGATAATAAGAAGCCAAACCAAGGAAAAAATGTAGTTCAGGAACATTTATTGGTTGTTTAATGTTTTAAACATTTTCAACTTTAGCTAAGTCAGAGAAAATTCTATCTTTCATAATAAGATGACCAAGAAACTGGGTGGATTGGCATCCAAAGAAAGATTTGATTGGGTTGATCTTAAGGCCAGCATTTCTGAGCAGGTCAAAAACCTTCTGCAAATGTTCAAGGTATTTATCCTAGGTTTTTAAGTAGACCATTATGTCATCTAAGTAGACCAAAACAAAGTTTTGTTCATTAAGCATTGAAAGGTGGATGAGACCAAAAGACATGACTGTGAATTCATAGATGTCATACTTGGTAATGAAGACAGTTTTCTTTTTGCTTTCTGGATTCATCTCTACTTACCAGAATCCAGCAGTTAAGTCAATAGTTGAGAAAAAAGCAACACCATTGAATTTATCTAGCATTGCATCAATTTTAGGGAGTGAGTACATGTCTCTTATAGTGATGGCATTTAGTTGGCAGTAGTCAACACAAAAGCATAGGGTTTCATCTTTCTTAGATACCACTACAACTAGGAAAGCCCATTCACTCTTGGTTTCTTGTATGAATTCAAGATCTTTCATCCAGTTTATCTCTTTCTTGATAAACTCATCATTGTGTCAATTGGATTGATAAAGCTTCAAATGGATGAGATGAGTTTCTTTTGTGGTGATGATGTGTTGTATCACATGAATTCGTCCAGGGGTATCACCTTCTTTTGAGATAACTGGACTATTCCTAGCCAACAAATTTTCAATGTTCACTTTTCTTTCTTCAGGGAAAGGTTTTTTTTGTTCTACAACTAGTGATTGGATTTCAGGTGGTTTACTCTCAAAGGACTTCTGTACTTCTTATAGTTCTTCTCTGGATATCAAACTAATTGGCTTCCAATCTTTGTAATAGATTAGGCAAGACTTGCATTCATCACTAGGAGAATACAAAGATTTATTACACCAGCATCTGGCACAAGGACCATGTCACCAATAACTGTATTTTGCTTTCTTGTCATGTTTTCTATCAAAGGTTCTTCTGAAGATGTTATAGTAATGCCAGCAAATCAGCTTATCATTTACCATGATTCCTTCTTTGTTAGCTTTAACATTGTTCAGTGGCTTGCCATTGCTGGTGAAAAGAGTATAGATGAGTTCAGCAGTTTTTTCTTGTTCTTCTTGATCTTTTTTTTCATTACTCTCATTATCATCTGATTCATCTGATTGTTCTTCTTCTTGGTTCTGTTTGGATACTGGAGGGGTTGTCTAATGATGGCACTTAACCACAATAGGTTTCTCAACACATCTAATGGTTAGTTTACAGAGTTCATAATCAAGCAAGGCTTTTGCTTTCTTGAGTTATTCATTGCCAACTATTATGGTGTATTCTTTTGCTTCAGATACTTCCATGTCAGTTTCAATGCTGATGCCATTGATTCGGACAGGAACAGCTTTGGCTATGCCCAAACCTTTCTTCTTGTCACCATGTATATTGGTCATTGGTCTTGTGGACAGTTCATCAATCTTTCTGTCAATTGCTTCTAAGAAGTGTCTGGCAATGATGCTAACAAATAATCCACTGTCCAGAATCAGATTAATGAAGTAACCAGCCACTTGGGCTTTACAAATAAGAGGGGTAACATTGCTGTTGTCAGCAAGTTCAGCTTGGTGTGGGCATTTGTTGGTCTTTGATGTCTTTTTCTTAGGAATCAAAAATTTGTGAAGGTTTTTTTTGAATTGGGGATGGGTCATTAACTGGCCAAAGGTAATGTGAGCAGACATTTCCATGAGATCTTTGACAACAGAATAACTTAGGAGAATTCTTGAAAACTTTAGTCTTTGGTGGCTTATTGTTATCAGCAGTTGATTTGGATGCTTTGTTTGGATCTATAATGAAATCAATCTTGGCTTTCTTTTTCTTTCTTGTTGATTGCTAGTTCATCCATGTTATGGTCATTATCAGTTAGGTTAAAAGCATAAAAGGGGTTTTTTTCTGGTTGGCTTGCACTCTCACCTTTTGGAGGTGCACCTACCAGTTTAAAGGCTAATAAACAGTGGCTTCAACTAAGGGATTCTCTCCAAAGAAATTGATATTGGCATGATTGGGTCTTTGGTTAGAGACATTGTTGTTGATGGTTCTATTGTTTTGATTGTCATTGTTTCTGAGAGCTGGAAGAGACAGGAGAGAATTGTTACAATCTCTGGAGAAATGTCCAGTTAATCCACAGTGATAATTTTTTTTTTTTGTTAATGTGTAGCCACACTGGTCTTTTATTAGTTTAGCCATGCTCGAAAAGCACAGCTTTTTCATAAAGCCAACTCACCCAATAATCTAAGTTACAAGATGTGGCTAACCACAAAGTGGCTATGCCTAACTACACACTAGTATAACCAGAAAACCTAAGGGGTATTACACCATTACTTAAAGTATTTCTACTACCCAAAACATCAGTCAATATCTTATTACAATGTTGGAATCCATCTCTCATTTTAATATTGGAGTTAGCACTACTGTTACTACCATTTCTAGGCAATTGGCATATATTGGTCACCCATTATTAACACTCATCATTTTTTCCCATTCAGTTTGTAACCTACAATGTTCTCTCCATAGTCTATTTCTCGCTTGAGTTACAGCCTATTTACACACCTTAATTAAGATATTATCATTAGCCCTCTGATCAATGTCAGCAAAAGCATTGATTCTTCCAAATTGCTCATTGATCAGTTCTTTGCATAGCAGATCTATGTTGTGTGTTGTCCTGATGTACTTATTAGACAGAACAACCCTCTCACTAAGGTCTAAGATTTTATGTTTCCCTCTTACAGCCTTTGATAAGCACCACATCCACTCATTCCTTACATCATCTATTAGTGTCTTGCCCTTTTGAGTATTCAGAGAGCATACCCAAAAGTGTTGGTTGGTTTCAACTTCTGTGTGGCATATTTTGCACAGATTGTTTATATACACTAAAGGATGTCTGTTGTATAGCACCTCTGCTGTTGACAACATGTTGTGGAATGATTTCATAATAAATGTATGCATTGCTGAAGAACCAGCTAAGGTGAAGCCTGATGACATTTTACCATCCCAGTTCCACACTTTGGTTGTGCTCTTCCAGTCTACTCTCTGGTCTAAGGACCCTACTGTTTCTTGTACTTTGTCATTGCCAATCCAATCCAAGGCTCCTTGAATACCAGTCTGTTGGCTCAGAAAATGTCTGATATTCAGATCCAATTCAACTTCTCTGCAAGATGGAATGTAACTGATGTTCTCAGCATTGTAAGCCCAATCCACTGTGTTAAAAATAGTAGCTTCTTTGGCTAGTTTGTTAGCCATCTCATTTTCAGATATACCAGTGTGTGCAGCCACTTTGTTTATGATAAGATCAATTCTTTTTTTCCCTATCACTGCTTTAATTACATTTCATGTGCACCAGTTAGGAGTTTTGAGCTGGTTTCTGATAGACAAGAGAGAATTTTTGGACAACCATTTTTGAGCTGTTGACACTACTGCCTGACTATCTGTGTTCAATGTCAGTTTGCATTTGTAAAGCACTGCTTCCAAAGCCAATAATACAGCTTTTGCTTCAGTTTTTGTTGATGATAATGTTCCATTAACAGCCATACCAAAGTTGGCCTCTATTTCATGTGTAACAAAAGCGGCTGCTCCCCTAGCATCCTCAAAACCAGTTTTTACCAGTGATCTATCCATTGATATTTCTATTTCCTTTCTAAGCCTCAACTTATCTTGTACATTCCTTCATTGTTTTTTTTTTTTGTTAACATGTAGCCATGCTGGTCGTTTATTAGTTATTCCATAGTAATGTGGCAGTTTCATAAAGCCAGCTCACCCAATAATACATATTACAAGATGTGGCTAACCACAAACGGAAAGCCCTAACTACATGCTAATACTACCTTTGCTATCTAATGTATTAAACATATCTAATTCATACATCTTACTCATAATGCATACAAGTTCATGACTACTCTTAACAAGACTGCTTATCCACTTAGCAGTCTGATCTGGATCAGACTTGATATTAGAGGATTGAACCTCCCATAACTCTATTATCGCATCAAATGTATCATCATAGACTGAAAAATCTTTAGCATCACTATCATCATCATCATCATCATCATCATCATCATCATCATCCATGTCTTCATCATCAAATATGTTATAGTGTACCTTCCCACTCCTCAACTTGAGGGCCCCCACTTTCTTTTGCAGCACAGAAGCCACAGCACAAACAGCCTTAATTTGGTTTCCCAATCCAATCATACTTTCCTTCATTGCCTCTGCCATAACTGGTGGAGTAGACAATAACATAGTAACCAATGCAACCAAAGAACCCACAGGCTCAACTATAGGTTTGATCAACAAAGACAGTTCACTAAGTTGGGTTTCCAGAGAAGCCAACCTAGCATTAACAGCAACATCTGAACCAGAGGAGGCAACCGGCAACAGCGGCACCACAACTTTGGGGGAGGTACTGAAAGCCAGACCTGTATCAGCCACAGCAGCAACAGGAGGAACCACAGAAGTGGTGGCTTTGGCATAAGATTTAGCTCCAACGAGGGATGACTTGAAAATGATGGGACCACCAGCAGAATTAGAAGAAAGTTTGGGAGGGAGAGGTGACAACACCTTGCAGTCCACAGCCAAATGATCTAAACTTTGACATCTATAGCAGCGACGACATCCAGGAGTTTCCCACCAGATGCAGCAGCCACATAAGGTACCAGTTTTTGAAACAGCAGTGTTCAAAGATTCCAAAAAGCCAAAGGTCACCACTGTAAAGTGTTGATGTCAATAGGAATCAGGGGAGCAGGGAATGAAACATGTACGGCCACCAACTTGGGAGACCAGATCACTTATCTCAAATGCAGTGCAGCCAAATGAAAGATTAACCAGGTTAGCTTTGAAAGCATCTCTTGAGGAGATAACCTCCTTTTGGTTGGCAATAGGAAGAATCCTAACACTATCTTTTCTGACCAACACAGACCAGTTAGAGAGAGCAGCAGCAGCAGAAGAAATGTCCTTAAAGTTAACCACAGCATATTGCCATAAGCCAGCAGACTTCAACTTAACAGAAGTGACAACACCAAAAATGCCAAGAGCAGATTTGATGTCATCAGAAGAGGCACCCAAGGGTACATCACACAATGCAACTGAAAAGAAGAGGAAGAAACAGAGGCTACTCCCGATATTGTGCAATCTTAAGAGTGGTCAAAAAAACCTCATCACCAATGGCCACTTTGGTAGCACCATTTAGACACTCCTGAGATGCAAATTCCACACAGAACAACTTGACAGCATCTCGTGAAACATATTTAAGCCCAATACAACCAGGCAGCAACTGAAACAAAGAACTGAGCAAAGCCATCTTAATCTTAAATGTAGCACCAGGTACAAGATTGGAGGCCACCCAACCAGAGAACCTTTAATGTCCATTCATATTCACCCAAGCATCAGCATCAGATGCACCAGAAACTGGGGGGAACAGTTGATTCCATTTCCATCTGATCAGCCCAATCTTTGAGATCATCTAGATTAATGGACTGTTTTGCTACTGGAATTGGTGATGATCTGCTGGAGAGTACCACATCAGGCAACACAGCCAGTGGTTGATCTTGGCCCATCTTGGGAGATGTGCTGCTGCTGTTGCCATCCATATTAGGAATAGGACTGGCTGCTGCTGTGGAGATCTTACTGAAGATCTCATCTGGAACCACAAAGGGGTTCGGTGTGACCATAGCAGTTGTGACTGCCTGCTGCTGTTTTTTGGGATTTTTCGCTTTTGTGGCCATTTGTGAAGCAGTAGTAGTAGAAGTAGTAGTGAGAGTGGTGAGAGCAGGAAAGACCAACTTGTTGACTGGTCTGTTATTAAAAATTTTTGGGCTTTTTGAAGTGGTAGAGACAACACTAGAACTAACCCAAGTGTGTCTTTTTGAAAGGACTTTGACTGGAGAAGAACTTCCAGCCAAAGGAGAAGAAAATGAACCAGAAGCCGCTAAAGGCAGCTTATTACTATTATTTTTTAAAAGAAATGTTGCCAGAACGTTTTGTCTAGCTGCTTCAATAACAGAGAGACCTTCTTGTGTTGAAACTTTATTAGTTACTATAGGAAAAGTAACATTTGCAACTTTTTTACTCTTAGCTCTATTCGTGGTCATGAAATTTAGGAGAGAAAGAGTTTTTTTTCTCTCCAAGCTTATTTTGAAAATGACTTTGAAGAAAGAAACAACAGTATCAATCAGCTCTTATATTCTGCAACCTTTTACATTCCTCTATTGTGGTAATAAAGCATCAGGAATTTGGATGTAAATAGAGTCTCTTTGTATTGTATCTAGGTCATCTGGTATCTGGTAATCTATTTTGTGCATCCCCACTGCTTTACATTGGGCTACATTAATGTTTCTGTGCTCATCCATAATGATTGTGGACTCTAAAATCTTAAACCATTTGGGAATTTTACCACTGTTGCTTTGTCTGTACTTCCTTGTGAAGTTCATCCATGTCATTAATGATCCATTCTTGTTCTGAACCTGATGTAAATACAAAATGTTCTCTTTCCTCAGTAAACTTCTAACTTTAGAGTAGGCTACACCTGAAGTTATGACTGTCTCAATTAAATGTGCATGTGGTTTTAAGGAATCAGGCACCCCATATGTGTTACCAGAGCTTTTGAATGAAATGCCTCTTTCATCTATTATCTGCATGATGTTGCTATTAGATTAACTCCTGGCTTAGATTGTTCATTAGTGGGATATTCAAGTATACTATGAGCTGACCATCTCTGTGCCTGCAAGTTGGCTAGTCTGATTTTTGTAGTCATTTCAGCAATATCATTACTGTTCAATTTAACCAACAAATCAGTAATCTTGCTTTTTGCCTGTATGTCATCAATTTTGAATAAGTTGTACAAAGATGTGTGATGCATGGCACTGGCTGGGAAATCTACTGAGAGGTTTGCTTTCTTCTTTACAGTGGCTGAGATCTTTGAGTTCCATCTTTTGGCCCAACTATTTGATATATGAGTTAATTGAGATCTAAATTCTATTGCTGGACTTAGTACTCTGTTGAAAATGTAAATTGCCTGTTTTTTAGTGATGTGTTTTTTCCTAATAACCCCACATACTGCTTTAATGTCAGATCCTATCATATTCAGCACAGTTTCATTTTTTCCATCTGCTCGAATCCATACTCCCAAATATTGGATGCATGTAAATGGGTCCAGCAATCTCAAGGTTTGTTTGTTTGGACCAAATTTTAGTGGCTCAACTAACACTGATTTCCTCTTGGAGGGTCTAATTACCATTGTTTCAGTTTTATCTAAGTTGATCTCAATATCTACCATTCTAAAAAAGGAGCTGGCTGTGTCCAGAATACTCTGCATTCCTTGTCTTGAGTTAGCTATCCACACTGTGTCATCAACAAAGACAAGGTAGTTTACTGATGCTATTAGGGATTGTGTGTCTGCTTGATTGTCATTTAGCTATTAATTGGTATCCCTGGTTGTAATTTGCTTGTTTTACTTCACACAGTAAGGGGTCATAAAAGATCCTTCACATGATAGATGAGCTTGTTTCCCCTTGATCTAATCCATCTTGTACTTGATATTCATTACTTAACCCAAACTCAGTTATAATCCTATTACTTCTATTGTTGTGTATTAAGCCAAATAGCTCAGTAAACCTATTGTTTATTTGATTCTTTTTAGTACAGCTTCCATGGGTTTCCATCCTACTGAGTCATATGCTTTTTTCATGTCCTAAAATGTGAACCAAGCCTCATTATCAAATTCTCTTGCATGCTCAGCAATAGCATTAATCACATGAATTGGCACTGCTGTAGATGTATTCTTCAGAACTGAAGTGTTATAACCTTTTAGAACATTGTGGAGCTCACATGCTTTTAATATTCTTGCAATTAAAATCTTTGTTAGAATCTTTCTAGTGCTTTCAATGAGTGTGATCGGCCTGGTGATGTCAATATTGCCACTCCATTCTTTTGGCTTTGGAATCAGTATGACCTGTGCTATTCTCCACTCCTCAGACATGTCTGCTGCTTCTATGCAAGCATTGAGCAATGTTCTCAGTTTAGACTTGATGTTAGGCCCAGACTTCAGCTTGTATGCCTGATGGGCCAGGGGCTTTATTATGGGGTGTGTGGCTTAATGTATAGTCAAATTCTTCAATTGTTATTTCAGCCATCACACCATCAAAGGCATGATCTGGGATGCTCTCAATTGGTCTAAACCTGTGTTCCCAACTTTTCCATAGTTCAGGTTCAAGAATTCTTGTTCTAGTCCACCCTTGAGCTTTTTTGTTTACTAGCTTTTTGATTTCATCAGGATCATCATGAAATTTGCCTTCTTCTATAACATGGTCCAATACTATTCTTTGTCTTTTCCTGTTCAGAATGCTTTTGATCATTGCTCCTTTGCTTAGCTCAAAGTTCTGTTGTCTTTTGATGATATTGTTCACTATCTGTCTTTGTTGTTGTAGCCTGATCCTAGCATGCAGTGTAGATCTGTATTCTTTTTTGATGCTTAGTAATTCAACAATAAGCTTATCTTTTGGGAGAGTTATCAGATATGCAGTAACTGTTTCAGGTTTCAATTGTTTCCATTTAGCCAATAGCTGCATAACATTGTTATCATGCATATCTGCATTGTTTACTTTTATTTGTTTGATTATATCAGCAACAATCTTAACAAGCTTGTGATCCATGCATTCTTTCTTTGTGTGTGCAGATTGGGCTTCTACTTTCCTTTTTGGTAGGCACTCAGCAGCTTGTAACACAGTCTCCTTGATTGTAAGCCACATCTGGTTTAGATTATCATTGCTGTTATCTATCGATTTTCTTTGTGCTTCATCTGTTAGTCAATCAGTTTCTCTAGCATAGATCTCTTATTGGACTCCAGATGTCTTTTTAACATCAATCATAGTTGTGCTACACTTCTTTCTTCCAGATTTAGATTTTTTAATGCCTGCCAAGATTCTATTAGATCAGATGATTGTTACCACTGCTTTGTGATCAGTGCTAAATGATTCATTAACATTAATTACCCCAATATTTGTGACCAGTGAGGCTGTAATAACATCAGTAAACACATAATCCAATCTCCTTTGTACTCCATTTGCTGTCCATGTATTATCCAGATTGTTTGCTGCATACATTCCATGTATATCCACTAGATTCTGTTGCAGTAATATTGCAGTGGAACATTTTTTTCCTTTGTTTGTGGCAATTGTTTCTTCAAGTGATTTAGCTGCCAGATCTTCATTCAAATTGCCTGCCACTATGACAATTTCTTTGTTTTGCTAAAAGCTTTCTGATCTCTTTTGCAACTGTCTTTTCAGTAGGTGATTTTGATGCAGACATGTACAACCCAACTATGTGTACACTTATTTTACTTCTAAATCTCAGTATTAGATGCAATAGTCTCTCCTGATAACTTCTGATTACCTCCACATGGTAAGTCCAATATTTCCTAACCAGTATGCCTCAGTGCTTGACTCCCAAAAGACATGATATTCCTCAGTATCAAAAAACACCCTTTTTTCTTTAATTGGAATCAGTTTAGTTTCTGTAATGACCACAAAATCAAACTGTTTGTCCTTAATCCATTGTAGTGTTATGGGTTGGAGTAACAAGCTAATGGATAGCAAGGGAGAACAGGATTGTAGAGTGATGGAAATAATCAAAGAGGATTCAACTTTAAAGAGCAAATTGAATGAGTATGGATTCAATGTGCGAGATCAGTCTCATAAAATATCTCAGTCGCTATTCTTTTCAAAGGTAACTGGAGAATCTGAAGATAGAGAAATAGTCTGTACTGTCAACAATTGATCACTGCTGGTATTAATTCTATGCTTTCACATCGGTGCTTTTAGAATTCAATATCAGGTATCAACTTGTGCTTTTCAGTCACGTTTATACAAATAGTCTTCAAATACTACAATTATTCAAACAGAAAAAGGCCAACAAGTAATCTTTTATCCTAAGATATTCGGATACTTGAAGGTAGGGAAAGGGAAATTAGCAATAAGAGAGTGATTGAGATGAAAGTTGTTATTTTTATTTATTTGATTCTTGTCTAAGAGATGATTTTCTACAGCTAAGAGACTCATCGCTTATATATCTGTTGAAAGTGGTCAATGACCAGGTCAACAACTAGGTCAATGATCACTATCTAAAAATAGAGTGGCTAATTATATGACATCAGTGGCTAATACATGTGATAACTAATAAAAATATGGGTTTCAACCATAACATCATCCTCTCCAAAGAGATTAAGCTCTGGCAAAATCAAGCTATTTATAGGGTATTCTAATTGAAGGGTTTTGTCTAACTCAAAACTAACTAGTTTGTTGAAGTCTTTTGTGGATAGAGTGTATAGTACTTGAGGCGAAATAAGCTTTGTATCCAAGAGACCAAATCTTTGTATAAGAGTTTTGGCTCTTCTTGCAATAGTCAAAACTCTTGGGACATTTAAACGTATAATGCCCAAAATTTCCATTTGTATCTCTGAAGTTGTTTTCTTCATGAACTTCATTTCTTCTATGATTTCACCAAGGCAACCATAGAGCTCTAGTTGTCTTCCATATGACAAGTTTTTGTCTATGGGCAAGATTTCTTTAATCATTTTTTCAATTGTGGTGGAAGGTACAAGTATTGCTGCTGTTATGCTTTCCAACAGATACATATCCATTTTGCTACCAATTCTTTCTCTTCTGGTAGTTGTTTTCTTTGGTCTGATAACAGTATGAGTTCCACTGTTGTCAGTTATTGTGGTCTGTTTTCCAATAGTCAGGGTAGCATTTGAATAGTTTTTGATCTAATACTCATGAAGAGTATAGAAAGCGTTTTGAATGTTTTGATCCAGAAAATAATTGTTCATGTCGATTGAAGATACTTCTGTTTTGGGAATGATGCATTTATTTATACTTGGTTTTTGCTGATCATTTGGGTTGGTATTACCACAACTGGTAACCAATCAGGTCGTTTGTGATATTTCTTAAGTCGCATGCCATGAACAGGGCGATCATTGAAGATTGTTCCATATTGATCTTGTAAGATATAAGAACCATTGTTCAAAACTTTGTTGACTATAAAGGGTCCTTTCCACCAGCTAGAGAATTTATTACCATAGACATTGTCTCTGTCTGAATGGTATTCTAAAACTAAGTCACTAACACTTAAGGAAAGTGTTTTATATGTTTTCTTTTTCTTAAGCTTCTCTTGGAACTGTTTTATCTTTTCAAAGGCAATTATACATGCTTCTACCAATGAGTCAAGAATGGTACCAAGTTTTCTTTGCAAAATGTCTTTGTAATTCCCTATTGTTATTTCTTCAAAGAGTATTGTCTCAATGTCAGTTTCTATTGGTAGTGTTGCCATTCATCCATAGAGTAGATAAAAGGGTTCATAACTTGTTATGTCATGATTCACAGTTCTATAAGCAAACAAAGCTGAAGGCAGTACTTTGTTCCATAAGTTTGTTTCTTCACTTGTTTTGGTTAGGGTTTCACACAGTGTTCTATTGAAACGTTCTACTAGGCCATTTGTTTGTGAGTGATAAGGAGAAGAAAGTTTGTAACATATTCCCATTTTTCTACAAAGTTCTTCAACCAGTGTACTGAGAAAAGCTCTTCTTCTGTCAGATAAAAGTTCTTTGGGGCAGCCATGGTGACAAATGATATCTTCATAAATGAAATTGGCTATTGAGACTGCTGTTTGGTCTGAAGTGGCTCTTGCTTCTACCCACTTTGTAAGATAGTCAGTAGCTGTGATGATGTATCTGTCGCCATCAGGAGTTACTGTTAAAGGTCCAACAACATCTATACCAATTCTGTCAAATGGTTAACCAACAGAAATTGGATGGATATCTTCTTTGTGATTGGGTTTTTCTCTTCTTTGGCAGATATCACAGGTTTTGATGTATTCAGCAATGTCTTTTCCCAAGATAAGCCAATAATAGTGAGCTAAAGTTTTCTGAATTATTTTTGTTTTTCCAAAGTGTCCAGCTAATGGATCAGTGTACATATTGTAGATCACAATTTCTCTTTCTTCAAATCTGATAACTCTTTGGGGGCAGTCAGGATTTTTTCTATTTCTTTTATAAAGTTGGTTCTGGTGAATCAAATAGAAATTTAATTGTTTACACAAATGTTTTCTTTGTTATCGTGTGTATTTTGGTGGGTATTGTCCTTTATCCAAAAATTCCATTAAGGCAGAGTAGTTGTCCAAGTCCATTATCGTGTTTATCAAAAAGGAGGAATTACTAATAATTAAGTTGGTTTGGTTTGAGAGGGTTGTTCTGTTACTGGATGGTAAGTCTGGAGAGAGCGACGGCGTTTTGATGATTAGCTCCTTTGCGATGTTGAATATTATAGTCAAATTTATCCAAGTGGAGTATCCAGTGAGTTATTCATTTGTGTTCTAGCCTCTTTTTGTTGTGCAGCCAAACCAAAGCTTGGTGATCTGTTACCACCAAAAACTTCACACCAAGAAGATACTTACTCCAGTAACTGGTGGACCATACTACTGCTAAGCATTCTTGTTCAGTGACTGAATAGTTCTGTTCTGCTGGAGAAAGGGTTCTACTGGCATAGGCTATGGCATGTTTTTTGCCATCTTTATCTTTCTGGGAGAGAACAGCACCAAGTCCAAAGCCAGATGCATCAGTGTGGAGGATAAAGGGTCGATCTAGATCAGATTGCTTGAGAATGGGTTCTGTAACCAGTTTTTCCTTTAAAGTTTCAAAGGCTTTTTGCTGATGTGTTCCCCAATGGTAATTGACATTTTTCCTGAGTAGCTGATTGAGAGAAGAGGCGATTTTGGAGAAATCCTTGACAAATTTGTGATAATAAGAGGCCAAACCAAGAAAAGAGAATAGTTCATGAATGTTCATTGGTTGTTTGATGTTTTGAACTTTTTCAACTTTGGCTGGGTCAGGAAAGATTCCATCTTTTGTGATAAAATGACCAAGGAACTGGGTGGATTGTCTTCCAAAAAAAGATTTGATTGGGTTGATCTTGAGGCCAGCATTTCTGAGGAGGTCAAAAACCTTTTACAAATGTTCCAGATGTTCATCCCAGGTTTTTGAGTATACTATTATGTCATCCAAATAGACTAGAACAAAGTTTTCCTTGACTGATTCAAATACTTTATCCATTAAGTGTTGAAAGGTGGGAGGGGTGTTGGTAAGACCAAAAGACATAACTGTGAATTCATAGGTGCCATACTTGGTGATGAAGGCAGTTTTTTTTCTGCTTTCTGGATCCATCTCTACTTGCAGTTAAGTCAATGGTTGAGAAGAAAGCAGCATCTTTGAATTGATCTAACATTGCATCAATCTTGGGAAGTGGGTACATGTCTCTTTCAGTGATGGCATTTAATTAGCAGTAGTCAACACAGAAGTGTAGTGTTCCACCTTTCTTAGATACCACTACAACTGGGAAAGCCCATTCACTCTTGGTTTCTTGTATAAATCCAAGTTTTTTCATCCAGTTTATCTCTTTCTTGATAAACTCATTATTGTGCTGATTGGATTGATAAGGCTTCAAATGGATGGGTTGAGTTTCTCTGGTGGTGATGGTGTGTTGTATCACATGAGTACGTCCAGGGGTATCATCTTCTTTGGAGATAACTGGGCTATTTCTAGCCAGCAAATTTTCAATGTCTATTTTTCTTTCTTCTGGGGTGGGTTTTTTTTGTTCTACAACCAGTGATTGGATCTCAGGTGGTTCATTCTCAAAGGACTTCTGTACTTCTTTTAATTCTTCTCTGGGTATCAAACTGATTGGTTCCCAATCTCTGTATTAGATCAGGCATGATTTGCATTCATCGCTTGGAGAATACAAGAGTTTGTTGCACCAACACCAGGCACAAGGACCATGCCACCAAAAACTGTATTTGGCTTTCTTGCCAGGTTTTCTTTCAAAAGTTCTTCTAAGAATATCATAATAAGGCCAGCAGATCAGCTTGCCATTTACAATGATTTCTATTTTGTTTGCTTTAACATTGTCCAGTGGTTTGCCATTGCTGGTGAAGGTGGTATAGGCGAGTTCAGCAGTTTCTTCTTGCTCTTCTTGTTCTTCTTCTTCATTGCTCTCTTCATCTGATTGTTCTTCTTCTTGGTTTTGTTTGGGTACTGGGAGAGTTGTCCAATGGTGACACTTAACCACAATGGGTTTCTCACCACATCTGATGGTTAATTCACAAAGTTCATAATCAAGCAAAGCTTTTGCTTTCTTGAGCCATTCATTGCCAACAATAATGGTGCATTCCTTGGCTTTAGAAACTTCCATGTCAGTTTCAATGCTGATTCCATTAATGCAGACAGGAACAGCTTTGGCAATACCCAGTCTTTTTTTTTGTCACCATGTACATTGGTCATTGGTCTGGTAGAAGGTTCATCAATCTTTCTACCAATTGCTTCCAAGAAGTGTTTGGCAATAACACTAACAGATGATCCACTGTCCAGAATTAAGTCAATAAAGTATCCAGCCACTTGGGCTTTACAAATCAGAGGAGTAACATTGCTGTTGTCAGCAAGTCCAACTTGGCAAGGGTGCTTGTTGGTTTTTGGTGTCTTTTTCTTTGGAATCAAGGATTTGCAAAGATCCTTTCTGAACTGTAAATGGGTCATTAACTGGCCAAAGGTAATATGTGCTGGGGTTTCCATGAGATCTTTGACAACGGAATAGGGTCCAGATTTTTGTACAATTTCTGGGGGTTCCAACTTTAAAAATTTTAGCCTTTGGTGGCTCATTGTTATCAGTGGCAGAATTTGAGGCTTTGTTGGGGTCTAGAACGAAATCAACTTTAGCTTTTTTCTTCTTTCTGGTTGGTTCTGAGGTGTTAATTGCTAGTTCATCTATGTCATGGTCATCATCAGTTAAGTTAAAAGCATAAAAGGGATTTTCTTCTGGTTGGCTTGCACTCTCACCCTTTGGAGGTGGACCTACCAGTTTAAAGGCTGATAAACATTGGCTTCAACTAGGGGATCCTTTTCAAAGAAATTGATGTTGGCATGATTAGGTCTTTGATTGGGGACATTGTTGTTGTTGTTGGGTCTGTTGTTTTGGTTGTCATTGTTTCTAAGAGCTGGAGGAGACAGTGGAGGATTGTTGCAATCTCTGGAGAAATGTCCAGTTAATCCACATCTATAACACACAGGAGGGCCATGATTTTGCTGTCTTTGGTAAGAGGTTGCTGGGGCTGATTAAAACAGTTTTCAAATCTGGGTCTTTATGGTTGCTGGTTATCTCTGACTGCTTGGGCTAATGGTTCTAATAGCTGAGCAAGATTTGCTGTAAGTCTATCTATTAATTGTTTATTTGGATCTTGTGTCTGGGCAGCAAAAGAAGTAGTGGCCATTTGAGAAGTAAGAGCCATAACAGGAGCAGGAGCAAAAACTGGAAGTGTGGATCCCAAATGCATTCTTTGATTGTCTTCAATTCTTTGGGCGAGTTCAATGGCCATATCCATGATGGGATTATTTTTAAAAGCCAAAAGAGGCCAAAGAGCATATGATAAATCAGTTCTTAATCCTTTTGTGAAGAAGTGGATCTTTTGCTCTTCAGTCCAGTTTCTACCAGAGTCTACACACTTGATGAGTTTTCTGATTGCTTTGGAATATTTGGTCACAATTTCACTAGAATCTTGAGTTCTTTTTTCTAATTCCATACACCATTTGGATATTAAGATGGGAGTTTTGAATTTGTTTTCAAACTGGGTAGTGAAAGAGGTGTTGTTTTCTCCAATATTTGCTGGGGTCTATCTAACAATTCTTTGTTGAGCACCAGCATTGGTTTTTTGTGAAAACCAGATAGCAGAGGAGCCTTGAAGGTAGCCACCAACAATTTGGAACTTGTATTCATTATCATACTGGTTTGCAGTGACTGCTCTTTCAAAATCATTCAATCATTCAATTGGATCTTGGGCATCACCTCTGAATAGGGGTAGTGGGGTGTTGTTTCTTTGTCCCAAAGCAGTTTGTATGTCTTGGAGGGCAGCCAGAATGTTTGCTTGCATTGGATCTTGGGCCATTGGTTCAGGAGTTACTGTTTGTGTGAAGTGCTCTGATTCACTTAAGAAGAGATCAAAAATAGGAGCTGTTTGATAGCTTTTTTTTTCTGTTTCAAGGGAAGTTACTGTTGATTGATGGGCAGCAATCCAAATGTGAGTTTGATAATTCAGATATTCGAAATCAGGGGGCTGTTGTTCAAAGATTATAGAATATAAGAGCTGATTGATACTGTTGTTTCTTTCTTCAAAGTTGTCTTCAAAATAAGTTTTGTCAAAGTAATAGATTGTATAAGCTGTGTAGATTTCAGCTAAATGCTTATTCAAAAACCAGTTCCAAAAGTCTTAAAATTGTCTGCTGGATTGTTTTTCAATGGGAAAGCAAATTAAGCAAGAAAGCAAAGGATTGAGTTCAATAAAGTTTAGATCGTTTTTGTTGTATGCTTCAAAGTGTTTTTCTGATTGTTGTGGCAGGTATAAATAATTACCTATGCAATAAGAAACAAAGTGGATTTTGACAACCTTACAGGAAGCACCATTTTTATGTTACGGATTGGAATAACAAGCTAACAGATAGCAAGGGAAAACAGGATTGTAGGATAATGAAAGGAATCAAAGGAAATTCAACTTTAAAGAGCAAATTGAATGAGTATGGATTCAATGTGTAAGATCAGTCTTATAAAATATCTCAATCACTATACTTTTCAAAAAATAACCAGAAATCTGAAAATAGAAGAATAGTCCATACTGTCAACAAATGATCACACCTGGTATAATTCTATGCCTCACATCGGCACTCTTAGAATTCAATAGCAGATATCAGATGTACTTTTCAGTCGTATTTTATTCAATAATCTTTAAATGCTGCAATTATATGTTTCAAGAAAAGAATAAAGAATAACCAACAAGTAATTTTTTATTCCAAGATGTTCGGACACTTGGAGGTAAGGAAAGAAAAATTAGCAATAAGAGAATAATTGAGATAAAAGTTTGTTATTTTATTTATTCTTGATTATTTTGAACATGCTTTTCTACAACTAAAAGATTCATTACTTATATAGCTGTTAAAAGTAATTAATAATCAGGTCAATGACTAAGTTAATGATCAGATCAATGATCAGATCAATAATCAGGTCAATGATTACTATCTAAAAATAGAGTGGCTAATTTTTTTTTTTTGTTAACGTGTAGCCATGCTGGTCTTTTATTAGTTTAGCCACACTTAAAAAACATGATCTTTTCATAAAGCCAACTCACCCAATAATCTAAATTACAAGATGTGGCTAACCACTAAGTGGTTATGCCTAGTAACATGTTAGTATAATCTGAAAATCTATGGGATATCACATTATTACACAAAGTACTCCTACCACAAAAAACATTAGTCAGTATATTATTACACTGTGTGAATATTTTACCTATTTTAACTATGGGTTTGCTGGTATCTCTACCACTATTTCTTGAAATGCTATGTATACTGAAACTACCAGTTAGATTTCTCTTGACCCTATTATCAATACCTATTGTTTTTTCCTATTCAGTTTGCAATTTG
The DNA here is from genome assembly GCA_016748015.1 of Geosiphon pyriformis. Taxonomy (NCBI): domain Eukaryota; kingdom Fungi; phylum Glomeromycota; class Glomeromycetes; order Archaeosporales; family Geosiphonaceae; genus Geosiphon; species Geosiphon pyriformis. Next base: position 389,700 of record JAAOMT010000328.1, on the reverse strand, counting down.
CAACGTTCTCCCCACAATCTATTCCTTGCTTGAGTAACTGCCCATTTATACACCTTAATCAATACATTATTGCTAGTTCTTAGGTCAATGTCAGAAAAAACATTGATCCTTCCAAATTGCTTATTGATCAGTCCTTTATATAGCAGATCTATGTTAGATGTTGACATGATGTATTTATTAGACAGTACAATCTTCTTATCAGTGTTTTGGGCTTCACGTTCTTCTCTCACAGCCTCTGAGAGGCACTGTATTCACTTATCTTTTACATCATTAATCAGTGTCTTGCCCTCTTGAGTATTCAGAGAGCATTCCCAAAAATGCCAGTTGGTTTCCACTTCCCTGTGACATGTCTTGTAAAGATTATTCAGATATACATGGAGACATCTATTGTATAGCACCTCTGCTGTTGGCAGCATGTTGTAAAATGATTTCATAATAAATATACGCATTGCTGAAGAACCAGCTAAGGTGAAGCCTGATGACATTTTTCTATTCCAGTTCCAAATCTTGGTTGTGCATATCCAGTTTATATCTTGGTCTAAAGATTCTATCATTTCTTGAACTTTGTTGTTGCCTATTCAATCCAAAGCCACTTGAAGACTAGTCTGTTTGCTCAGAAAATGTCTAATATTTAGATCCAATTCAACTCCTTTTTTTTTTTTTTGTTAACATGTAGTCATGCTGGTCATTTATTAGTTATGATCACAGTAATGTGGCAGTTTTATAAAGCCAGCTTACCCAATAAT
>JAAOMT010000328.1:308476-387778 GCA_016748015.1 Geosiphon pyriformis | reverse complement strand
TCAGAAAAAATACTCAAAGATATGTCATGCAGTACAACTAACAAAGAAGGGGAAGAAACAGAGGCCACATCAGAAGACCATACAATCTTAAGAGTGGTCAAAAAAATTTCATTACTAATGGCCACTTTGGTGACACCATTTAGACTTTCCTGAGATGCAAATTCTATACAAAACAACTTAACAGCATCTTATGAAACTGACTTAAGCCCAATACAACCAGGCAGCAACTAAAACAAGGAACCAAGCAAAGCCATTTTAATCTTAAATGTAGCACCAAGTACTAGATTAGAGACCACCCAACCAGAGAATTTCTAACGACCATTCACATTCTCCCAAGCACTACTATCAGCAGCACCAGAAACTGGGGAAAAGACAGTTGATTTTATTTCCATCTGATCAGCCCAATCTTTGAGATCATTTGAATTAATGAACTGTTTTGCTACTGAGATTGGCAATAATCTACCAGAGAGTACCACATCAGGCAACACAGCCAGTGGTTGATCTTGGCCCATCTTGGAAGATATGCTGCTGCTGTTGCCATCCATATCAGGAAGAGGGCTGGCTGCTGCTGTGGAGATCTTACTGAAGATCTCATTTGGAATCACAAAAAAGTTCAGTGTGACCATAGCAGTTACAACTGCCTACTGCTGTTTTTTGGAATTTTTTGTTTTTGTGGCCATTTGTGAAGCAGCAATAGTAGAAGTAGTAATAGAAGTGGTAAGAGCAAGAAAAACCAACTTGTTGACTGGTCTGTTATTAAAAATCTTTGGGCTTTTTAAAGTGGTAAAGACAACACTAGGACTAACCCAAGTGTGTTTTTTGGAAAAAACTTTGACTGGAGAAGAACTACCAGCCAAAGATGAAGAAAATGAATCAGAAGCTGCTAAAGACAGCTTTTCACTACTATTTTTTAAAGAAAATGTTGCCAGAATGTTTTGTTTAGCTGCTTCAATAACCAAAAGACCCTTTTATGTTGAAACTTTATTAGTTACTATAGGAAAAGTATTGTTTGCAACTTTCTTACTCTTAGCTCTAATTGCAGTCATAAAAATTAGGAAAGAAAGAGTTTTGTCTCTACTACTTCTAAAAACTCAAAGATTTTTAATAACAGACCAGTAAACAAGTTGGTCTTTTCTGCTCTTATCACTCCTACTATTACTTCTACTACTACTGTTTCACAAATGGCCGCAAAAGCAAAAAATTCCAAAAAACAGTAGCAGGTAGTTGCAACTGCTATGGTCACACCGAACTCTTTTGTGGTTCCAAATGAAATTTTTAGTAAGATCTCCACAGCAGCAGCCAGCTCTTTTCCTGATATGGATGACAACAACAGCAGCACATCTCCCAAGATGAGCCAAGATCAACCACTGGCTGTGTTGCCTGATATGGTACTCTCTGGCAGATCATTGCCAATCTCAGTAGCAAAACAGTCTATCAATCCAGATGATCTTAAATATTGGGCTGATCAGATAGAAATGGAGTCAACTGTCTTTTCCCCAGTTTCTGGTGCTGCTGATAGTAGTGCTTGGGAGAATGTGAATGGTCGTTAGAGATTCTCTGATTGGGTGGTCTCTAATCTAGTACTTGGTGCTACATTTAAGATTAAAATGGCTTTGCTTGGTTCCTTGTTTTAGTTGCTGCCTGGTTGTATTGGGCTTAAGTCAGTTTCATAAGATGCTGTTAAGTTGTTTTGTATAGAATTTGCATCTCAGGAAAGTCTAAATGGTGTCACCAAAGTGGCCATTAGTAATGAAATTTTTTTGACCACTCTTAAGATTGTATGGTCTTCTGATGTGGCCTCTGTTTCTTCCCCTTCTTTGTTAGTTGTACTGCATGACATATCTTTGAGTATTTTTTCTGATGACATCAAAACTGCTCTTGGTGTTTTTGGTGTTGTCACTTCTGTTAAGTTGAAGTCTGCTGGCTTATGGCAATATGCTGTGGTTAATTTTAAGAACATTTCTTTTGCTGTTGTTGCTCTCTCTAACTGGTCTGTATTGGTCAGAAAAGATAGTGTTAGGATTTTTTTCATTGCCAACCAAAAAAAAATTATCTCTACAAGAGATGCATTCAAAGCTAAGTTGGTCAATCTTCTATTTAGCTGTACTGTCTTTGAGATAAGTGATTTGGTCTCCCAAGTTGGTGGCCATACATGTTTTATTCCTTACTTCTCTGAATTTTATTGATGTCAACATTTTGCTGTGGTTATTTTTGATTCTTTGGAATCTCTAAATGTCATTGTGTTAAAAACTGGTATCTTGCATGGTTGTCATATTTGGTGGAAAACTTCTGGGTGTTGCCACTACTACAGATATTAAGACTTGAATTATTTGGCTGTGGACTATAAAAAGTTGTCTCCTCTCCCACCCAAACTTTCTTCCAACACCTTTGGTGGCCCCAAAAATTTCAAATCTTTATTTGTTGGATCTAAATCTTATGTTAAGACTGCTGCTTTTGTGGTTTTTTCTGGTGCTACTGCTGCTAATATGAACTTGAATCTTGGTGGTCCTCCCAAAACTGCAACATTTATGTTGCCTGCTGTTCCTTCTGTTCTCAATACTGCTATTGAATTTAGATTGGCTTTTCTTGAATCCCACTTTAGTAAACTATCTGTGTTGATAAAATTCTTAGTTGAACCTGTCAGTGCTCTAGTTGTATTGGTTACCAAATTGCTGTTTACTCTATCTGCCATGGATGTGTCAGTTAAGAAATGTGTAGATGGATTGGCTAAGCAAAATAAAGACTTGGCTGTTGTTGCCACTGTAATATAAAAAAAAAATGACACACTTTGAGAAAATATGTGAATGGGTCTGCTTGGAAGATGAATCAAATAGTGATAACATGGTTAATGATGTTAATAATGATAATAATGATGATAAAAACTTTTCAGTTTATGATAACATCTTTGATGTTATGATGTATCTATGGAAAAATTAGCCTTCCAGAATCAAATTCAGTCTTTATCAAACTGCTAAGTGGATGAGTGGTATGGTTAAGAATAGTCATAAGCTTGTTAGCATTATGGGTAAAATGTATGAATTAGATATGTTTGATACATTAAGTAGCAAAGATAGTACTAGCATGTAGTTAGGGCTTTCCACTTATAATTAGTCGCATCTTGTGATTTTGTATTATTGGGTAAGCTGGCTTTATAAAACTGCCACATTACTGTGATCATAACTAATAAATGACCAGCATGACTACATGTTAACAAAAAAAAAAAAAAAGGAGTTGAATTGGATCTAAATATTAGACATTTTCTGAGCAAACAGACTAGTCTTCAAGTGGCTTTGGATTGAATAGGCAACAACAAAGTTCAAGAAATGATAGAATCTTTAGACCAAGATATAAACTGGTCATACACAACCAAGATTTGGAACTGGGATGGTAAAATGTCATCAGGCTTTACCTTAGCTGGTTTTTCAGTAATGTGCACATTTATTATGAAATCATTTCACAACATGCTGCCAATAGCAGAGGTGCTATACAACAGATGGCTTTTTGTATACCTGAATAATCTTTGCAAAATATGTTATAGAGCAGTGGAAACCAACTAGCACTTTTGGGAATGCTTTTTGAATATCCAAGTGGACAAGACATTGATTAATAATGTAAGAAATAAGTGGATATAGTGTCTTTTAGAAGCTGTGAGAGGGGGACATAAAGCTCTAAACACTGATAAGAAAATTATACTGTCTATTGAATACATTATGTCAACATCTAACATAAATCTGCTTTGTAAAAGATTAATCAATAAGCAATTTGGAAGAATTAATGTTTTTGCTGACATAGACTTAAGAACTAACAATAATATATTAATTAAGATATGTAAATGGACAATTACTTAAGCAAGAAATAGATTGTGGGGAGAATATTGCAAATTGCAAATTGAATGAGAAAAATCAATAAGTATTGATAATAGGGTCAAGAAATATCTATCTGGTGGTTGTAATATATATAGCACTTCAAGAAATAATAGTAGAGATACCAGCAAACTCATAGTCAAAATAAGTAAAGTATTTACACAGTGTAATAATATACTGACTAATGTTTTTTGTGGTAGGAGTACTTTGTGTAATAATGTGATATCCCATAAATTTTCAGATTATACTAACATGTTACTAGGCATAACCACTTAGTGGTTAGCCACATCTTGTAATTTAGATTATTGGGTGAGTTGGCTTTATGAAAAAGTCATGCTTTTTTTAAGTGTGGCTAAACTAATAAAAAACCAGTATGGCTACACATTAACAAAAAAAAAAAAAAACTGCTGAATTTTGGCAAGTAGAGATAGATTCAAAAAACAGAAAAAAAACTGCCTTTATTACCAAGTATGGCACCTATGAATTCACAGTCATGCTTTTTGGTCTCACCAATGCTCCTTTCATCTTTCAATGTCTAATGGATAAAGTATTTGAATCAGTAAAAGAAAACTTTGTTCTGGTTTACTTGAATGACATAATGGTATATTCAAAAACCTGGAATGAACATCTTAAATATTTACAGAAGGTTTTTGACCTGCTTAGAAATGCTGGCCTCAAGATCAACCCAATCAAATCTTTTTTTGGACACCAATCCACCCAGTTCTTTGGTCATCTTATTACAAAAGATGAAATTTTCCCTAATCCAGCTAAAATTGAAAAAGTTCAGAACATTAGACAACCAATAAATGTTTCTGAACTATGTTCTTTCTTTGGTTTGGCCTCTTATTATCACAAATTTATTAAGAATTTCTCTAAAATTGTTTTTTCTCTCAATTAGCTACTCAGAAAAAATGTCAATTATTACTGGAGCACTCATCAACAAAAAGCTTTTGAAATTCTGAAGAAAAAACTTGTTACTGAACCAATTCTCAAGCAACCTAATCTGGACCAATCTTTTATCCTCTACACTGATATATCTGGCTAAAAACTTGGTGCTGTTCTTTCACAAAAAGATGAAAATAGCAGAGAACATGCCATAACATATGTCAGTAGATCCCTTACACCAGCAGAAAAGAACTATTCAATTACTGAACAAGAATGTCTAGCAGTAGTTTGGGCTATTAGCTATTGGGATTAATATTTTCTTAGTGCAAAATTCTTAGTGGTAACAAATCATCAAGCCTTAGTTTGGCTGCACAATAAAAAAAAGCTGGAACACAAACAAATAACTTGTTGAATACTCTACTTGGATGAATTTGACTATGATATTCAACACCACAAAGGAGCAAATCATCAAAATGCTGATGTTTTCTTTAGACTTACCATCCAGTGATAGTACAACCTCTCAAACCAAACCAACTTAATTATTAGTAACTCTTTCACAAACAAACACAATAATAGACTTGAACAACTACTCTGCCTTAATGGAATTTTTGAGTAAAGGACAATATCCATCAGAATACACTTGACAGCAAAGAAAACATTTGCACAAACAATCAAATTTCTATTTGATCCACCAGAACCAATTATATAAAAGAAACAAAAAAAATCCTAACCACCCCTAAGAGTTATCAGATTTGAAGAAAGAGAAATTGTAATATACAACATACACACTAACTCATTAGCTAGACACTTTGGAAAAACAAAAACAATTCAGAAAACTTTAACTTGCTATTATTGGCTTACCTTGGAAAAGGACATTGCTGAATACATCAAAACTTGTAACATCTGCCAAAGAGGAGGCAAACCCAATCACAAAGAAAATATTCATCTAATCTTTGTTGGTCAACTATTTGACAGAATTGGTATAGATATTGTTGGATCTTTAACAATAACTTCTAATAGCAACAGATATATTATTACAGCTACCAACTATCTTACAAAGTGAGTAGAAACAAGAGCTACCCCAGACCAAACAGCAGTTTCAATAGCCAATTTCATTTATGAAGATATCATTTGCCATTATGGCTGTCCCAAAGAACTTTTATCTAATAGAAGAAGAGCTTTTCTCAGTACACTGGTTGAAGAACTTTGTAAAAAAATAGGAATACGTCATAAACTTTCCTCCCCTTATTACCTCTAAACAAATGGCTTAGTGGAATGTTTCAATAAAACACTATGTAAAACCCTAGCCAAAACCAATGAAGAAACAAACTTATAGAACAAAGTACTGCTTTCAGCTTTGTTTGTTTATAAAACTGTGAATCATGACATAACAAGTTATGAACCTTTTTATTTGCTCTATAGACACATGACAACACTACCAATAGAAACTTACATTGAGACAATACCCTTTAAAAAGATTACAATAGGAGATTACAAAGATATTTTGCAAAAAAGACTTGGTACTATTCTTGACTTCTTGGTAGAAGCATGAATAATTGCTTTTAAAAAGATAAAACAGTTTCAAGAAAAGCTTAAGAAAAAAAAACCTATAAAACACTTTTTTTAAGTGTTGGTGATTTGGTATTAGAATACTATTCAGACAAAGGCAATGTCTATGGTGATAAATTTTCTAGCCAGTGAAAAGAATCCTTTATAATCAACAAAGTTTTGAACAATGATTGTTATATTCTTTAAGATCAATTTAGAACAATCTTCAATGATTATCTTGTTCATAGTACACGACTCAAAAAATATTATAAACAACCTTATTGGTTGTCTGTTGTGGTAATACTGACCAAAATGATCAGCAAAAATCAAGTATAAATAAATATACCATTCCCAAAATAGAGATATCTTTAATCGACATGAACAATTATTTTCTGGATCAAAACATTTAAAATGTCTTCTATACTCTCCATAAATATTGGATCAAAAACTATCCAAATGCTACTTTGACTATTCAAAATGCCTTCTATACTCTCCATGAGTATTGGATCAAAAACTATCCAAATGCTACTTTAACTATTAGAAAACAAACCACCATAACTGACAACAATGGAACACATACTGTTATTAAACCAAAGAAAACTACTACTAGAAGTAGCAAAATGCATAAATATCTGTTAAAAAGTATAACAACAGCTATACTTCCACTTTCCAGCACAATTGGAAAAACACTCCAAAAAATCTTATCCATAAACAAAAACTTGTCATATGGAAGGCAATTAGAACTCTATGGTCACCTTGGTAAAATCATAAAGGATATGAAACTCATGAAAAAAACAACTTCAGAGATATAGGCAGAAATTTTGGGCATTATATGATTAGATGTCTCAAGAGTTTTAACTATTGCTAGAAGAGCCAAAACTCTAATACAAAGATTTGGTCTCTTGGATATAAAACTCATTTTATCACAAGTGTTATATACCTTATCCACAAAAAACTTTAACAAACTAGTTAGCTTTGAGTTAGATAAAACTTTTCAACTAGATTACATCATAAATAGCTTAATTTCACTGGAGCTTAATCTCTTTGAAGAGGATAATATTACAGTTAAAACTTATACTTCTTATTAATTATTACATGTATTAGCCATTGATATCACATAAATTAGCCACTCTATTTTTAGAAAGTGATCAATGACCTGACCATTGACCTGATTATTGACTTGATTATTGACCTGATTATTGATCTAATCATTGACTTGATCATTGACCACTTTTGATAACTATATAAGCAATGAATCTCTTAGCTATAGAAAAACATATAGAAATCAAGAAAATAAAATAAATAAAATAACAACTTTCATTTCAATCATTCTCTTATTGCTAATTTCCCTTTTCTTACCTTCAAATATTCAAACATTTTGGGATAAAAGATATTTGTTGGCCTTTATCTACCCTTTTCTTGAAACGTATAATTACAGCATTTGAAGATTATTGAATAAAATGTGACTGAAGAGTACATCTGATACCTGATATTGAATTCTAAGAGCACTAATATGAGGCATAGAATTATACCAAGCATGATTATTTGTTAACAGTACAGACTATCCCTCTACTTTCAGATTTTTCAGTTATTTTTGAAAAGTATAGTGACTAAGATATTTTATGAGACTGATCTCACACATTGAATCCATACTTATTTAATTTGCTCTTTAAAGTTGAATTTCTTTTGATTATTTTCATTATCTTACAATTCTGTTCTCTTTTGCTTGTTACTCCAATTTATAACACTAGCTTTTTAATTTTATCAGGATTATTATGAAATTCATCTTCTTCAATGACATGGTTCAGTACTATTCTTTGTTTTTTTTTGTTCAGAATGCTTTTGATTATTGCTCCTTTGTTTAGATCAAAGTTTTGTTGTTTTTTGATAATATTGTCCACTATCTGTTTCTGCTGTTGTAGTTTGATCCTAGCATGCAGTGTTAATTTGTATTCTTTCTTGATGCTAAGTAATTCTGTAATAAGCTTTTCTTTTGGGAGAGTTATTAGATATGTATTAACTGCTTCAGGTTTTAACTGTTTCTATTTAGCCAACAATTGTATAACATTGTTATCATACATATCTGCATTGTTTACTCTTATTTGTTTAATTATATCAGCAACAATCTTAACAAGTTTGTGATTCATGCATTCCTTCTTTGTGTGTGCAGATTGGGCTCTTACTTTCCTCTTTGGTAGGCAATCAGCAGCTCGTAATACAGTCATCTTGATTGTAAGCCACATCAGATTTAGATCATCATTGCTGTTATCTACTGATTTTCTTTGTGCTTCATTAATCAATCAATTAGTTTCTTTTTTATAGATTTCTCATTGCATTCCAGATGCTTTTTTAACATCAATTATAGTTGTGTTACTCTTTTTTCTCCCAGATCTAGATTTCTTATTGCTTGCCAAAATTCTGTCAGATCGGATAATTGTTACTACTGCTTTGTGATCAGTGCTAAATGATTTATTAACATCAAACATTTCAATGTTTGTAAACACATAGTTCAATCTTCTTTGTACTCTATTTAATGCCCATGTCTTCTCTGGATTGTTTGTTGCATATACTCTATGTGTATCTACTAAATTTATTTGTTGTAATATTGCAGCAGTGGGACAAGCTTTGGCCTTATTTGTAGCATATGTTTCTTCAAGTGAATTGGATAACAGATTTTCATTCAAATTGCCTGCAACTATAATTATCTTTTTGTTTTGTACAATGTCTCCCAAAAGTTTTCTGATTTCTTTAGCTACTGCTTTCTTAGTAGACAATTTAAAAGCAGGCATGTACAGTTCTACTATGTGCACACTGATTCTATTTCTAAATTTTAACCCCAAATATAACAGCCTCCCATAATATTCCTTGATTGTTTTTACATGATGTATTTAACATTTTTTGACCAATATACCAACCCCAGTTCCCAATTGTTTCTTTGTGCTTAACTTCCAAAAGGCATGATATTCATCAGAGCCAAAAAATACACTCTTTTTTTTGGTTAGAGTCAGTTTAGTTTCTGTAACAATCACAAAGTCAAATTGTTCTTCAATTACCCAATGTAGTACCTTTTTAGCTTTACTAGGATTATTAAGCCCTCTAACATTAATAGTACCAATTTTCTAAATGTTGTTATTGGAATAATTCTGGTTTATGTTAGAAACAGATGTGCTATATATCATCTGTTTCTATAGATTTAGATTCTCCAGCAGTAAAACTGCTTCAGCTACTCTGTTTTTTTACTTGCTTCAATAACTTCAGAATGGGTTCCAATGTTTTTTTGATTTTTTTGATTTCCAATTCTGGGTTGTATGTCTCTTTTTTCCCTGCCAAAGTAGATTTAAATGTAGTACTTTGGCTTGGTACTTTATTTTCCATCTCTTTTTTTCCTTCTGAAGTGTTACTCAGTTGTTAAGTAGTTATTACTTTTTTTTCTTTTTCTATTGTTACTTCAAGTTTGGCAGCAACTGCACTCAGCAGTTTTGCCATTTCATCAACCTGCTGTCTTAATTCATTAATTTCAGCCTTCTATGGTTGGTTGACTCTTTTTTTTGGTTGTTTTTCTCTATTGTTTACTTGTGGACCAGATTTCTGAATTCTGTTTGAATTGGTGTTATTCAGATTATAAGACATTCTGAATACAGCCATTTCTGCATATAATCTTCCACCAAAGGCCTTGATGTTTTCCTCTGGAATATTTTTCTTAACATATGGCTTTGCTAATCTGATATTGTTGTTAACTTTCTTGGTATTTCCTTCTTTTTTCTTATGTAAAGTTGGACATTTTGAGACCAAATGCCCCACCTGATAACAGAAATGGCATTCTTTAGCATCAATAGGCACCCAGTAGACCAGTGTGTTACCAATTACCAGGGGCTTTTTGGTAGCATTGTTGTGACTAGCTTTACTGTCGAATCTTATATAAGCACAGTTCATTTTTGTATAATTTTTGCTAGTTCTTAGAATAAAGCAAGATCAGGCTTTGATTTGATCCAGAGTGGTGCTTAAGTAGTAAGCAGTACAGTTCTGTACTAGGCCCACCAATTTAGCTTCCCAGGTTTTTTTCTGCTCAATAATCTTTTGGATTCCAATCATTGGTTAAATTCTGACTGCATCTTTTCTGACAATGATTGACTATTGGTTTACAGCTCTGGTTGCTTTTTCTTGGTTGTTATATTCAACCACTGCTAATTGTCATTTTCTGGCTACTCTGATTTGGATTTTTTTGACCTTACCAAATTTTTTTATGGCAGCTCTCACCTCTTTGTTTGAGATATCCAAGGGAATATCTCTCACCAGGACTTTTTTTTGATTATTCATTTGGTTGTTGATATTATCAATAGCCATCAAAAATGATTCTATTTCTTTATTTGCCAGGATTTCTTTGGCTTGGTCTCTTCCAGTCACTTGGGAAAAATCAACTCTGATCTCTTGGTTTCTAGCCATTACAGCCCCCAAAAAGTAACTAACATCTCCCAAGAGATCATAAATCTATCTCCATGATTTTTTTTGGTATATCTAATGCTTGCACAAAAAGTACATGCCTTTTGGTCCCATGGACTACTGTTTTCCATCCTTCCTTATGGCTTGCTTCCATAAGCATGGGTTTTTTACCAAGTGATTTACTACTGTATTGTCCTGAACTTGAACTAGCCATTCTGCTCAATAAACTTGATTCAGAGTCTTCCATGTCTTTTGTAGTATCATTCAGATTAGGCTTATCTTTGTTTATGTCAAATGGATTGTCCATATGCTCTTTATTTTTTATCACAGAATTTTTTCTGTTGATTCTGTTCAAAATATTAGAATTGTATTTTCTTAGAGCTGCTTCTATTTGTGCAGCTCTTTCTCTGTCTTTTTTTGGTGTTTTGGATGGTTTATCTATTTTTTTTAAGGACTTTGAGGCTTCTTTTTTACCAGTCCAAGCTTCCATTTAAAATTTGTTGCTGTTTTCACCTTTGTTAAATATTGGTTGTAAGACAAAATTATTGGTTTAAACAGATGTGTTTTTAGGTAGGTTTTCTTCAGTTATTTGGTTGAATTTCTCAGTTAGTCTTTTTACACTTATTCTTTCAATGTGTTTGTATTTTTTGTTGGCTTTTTCCTCTAATCTGTTAGCTGTTATTGGGGAAAAATCTACTACTTGCTTATGTAAAGCTGTTCTTTTTGATGTGTTGGTTATTCTAAAGAGCATTGTTACTCATAGAATATAGGAAGTATATTAGCATATAAATTAGCCAATCAAAAGTAGACACAGTAGATGTGGAATTCCAGAATTTCTCTCAGAGGAATTGCAAGATTCCAGGAATTTCAAGATTTTCATACAAAAAATCACAGGATTCAGAATTCTAGGATTCCTCTCAAAAAGAATTGCAGAATTCCAGAAATTTCAGAATTTCTGGTGTGAGAAATCAAGGAATTGAGGAATCTCAATTATGTATATATAACAGTAGTATTAGAAGTAAAAAAGACAGACTTTTTAGTTTAGATTTAATTTAAGCAATCTTCCAAATTCACAAATATCAATAAAAATAACTATTTGTTATCTACAATTCACTTCCACTATTAACATTTTATGTTGATAAAAATTGATACTTAAACCATGCTGAAACAATAGCTCTTGATCATAGCTATTAACAGAATACTAACTTGCAAACTGTCTTGGCTTATTTCTTTAATTTTTTTTATTTTTCTTTTTTATTTTTTTTTATTTTCTTTTTGATTTCTTTTACTACTAACTTGATTAAGAGGATTAACACACAGAGGTACTGACATCAAGATATAGCACTGGTAAAAGACCCAAGAATAAGGGTAGACACTCAATTAAGGATAGCTTACCAAGAAGACTACTGGCCATTATGCTGAGAAAAAAATTGACAAAACTGCAGTTTTGGGAAGCTACAAATAAAACCCATTACTTGAATCTCTGTCTATTATACAAAAAACTCAATCAAAACCTTCACTCAACCAAAACCTTCAAACAACCAAAACCTTCAAACAACCCAAAACCTTCAAACAACCAAAATTTTCAGATTATTACTACCATTAATATCACTACTGAGCACCAAGTTATGGGTTTGTTATTTGCTTTGAGACTCCAAATAATCACTTGTAATATTTGGTGCTTTCTATAAGATATAATTCTATAGAAAACCAGCACTAACAACAATTATCTAAAAGTGGCAGAACCAGAAAACATAGAAACAAACCATTTAAGATTTGCCAAATCTTTGTTCCAATAGTATAGCCAACAACTAAGATTAAACAACAACTATTATTCAGCAGAATCTGTTTTTAACTTTTACATTAATGAAAAAATCACAGACTGTTTAAGAGGAACAGTTGACATTGAATCAGTAAGAGAAAACTTCTATACAGAATTATTTCAACACACCAGCTTACCAAGAAATTACAGTTTCACACCAATCATCAGGGAAATTAATCAAACTATTGAAAGATACACACAACAACAATTCTCAATCACCTACATAGACAAAAGAAAAAGAAGACTACAAATACCAACAGCAACACTAAAAGAGATCCAACCACTCACTTGGAAAAAAACCAGAGTTGAATTGCCGACAAATCCATCATATCACTATATATCCAGAAGCGCCATCAACATCTTATTAACAGACATGCCCACATTAAATACAACATCAATATTTGGACAACTTCCCTTTCAAAGTAAACAAAAGAAAGCAGAATTATTAGAGACCTATGATAATTATTTTGAAGGATTTAAATTGCAATCAACTATCCTATTAGGATACCAATTACTGCCACCTCTACCAGATTTTGGAACAGCTGACCCATGAGAGGTAACAGAATCAAAAGAAGAGGAAGAAAAAAAAACCGAAGATCAGGAATTTACTTACCAAAACTCAGACATTAAAACTCCAAACTTTCAGACTCAGCAAGATCCAAATTTAGAAAATCTGGAAGTCAAAACTCCAAATATTTAATCACCACAAAATCAGAATAATCTAAACTTTAAATTAATTAATCAACCAAACATATCTCCAATAATCATTATCGACCAGCTACTGATTAATCCAATAGCCAAGCCTCTACAACTAAATCAACAAATTCAACAACCCCTTCAATAACCACAACAGCTGCAACAACCACCTCAACAACAAAATATGAATCTAATGGCCTACACTCCAATCACCAAACTTGAGAAATTCACCAGCAAAGAAGATAACATTCAAGCATAGATCAATAATATTATCAAAGCCATTACTATCAATAACTGGGATAACAATAGAGCCCTTCAAGCAATTTTTTACTTTCTCCAAGATACCACTAATTCATGGTATCAGAGTTTAGCAGCCAGACCACAAATCTTCTAGGAATTCAAACTTGAATTCTTGAGATATTTTAGTAATAATAATAGCATTAATTACTTGGCCAACACTTTCACTACCATCAAACAGGAAGATACTGAAGCAGTTACCACTTACTTGAAATGCTTCTAGTAAAATCTATGCCAAATTCAAGCAATTGATGCCAACTACTTTACAGAGCCACAAATCTTGAATTAGTTCATCCATGGTTTGCACAGTAGCATCCTTCAACATGTACATCCATTACATGCAGCCACTCTTTAAGATACAGTCACATGCGCCAGGGACTTTGAGTCAGCTGAGTTAGAAGCCAACTATGCCCAAGTCATAAATCTAGTAATAAATGAATCATCTGAATTGGATTTTAAATTGAAACAATTTAGTAATTCAATTAATCAGAAACTAAAAAGATACTTAGCTAGCAATAATCAGGCAATTTATCAACCTCCACAATGACGCAGTAACTAAGGAAATGCGAATCATTTCCAATATCAGTCATGATCATTATCATCTAATCAGTTGTGGCAGCCAGAAATGTGTGTTTGTCACAACTGTGAAAGACAAGACCATCTAAAAATTGACTGCTAGTCTAATAACAATAACCAACAATCAGAAAATCAATACAAAAATCCTAACTGCCAGTTTCAAACCCTGAATCCTTACTCAAACCAAAATCAATATCAATCCACTTACCTGTCAATAACACAGCAGCCAGTCTATTAACCATCAGTATATTAAACTCCAATTTATTAGTCACAGCCACAAATAATATATCAATTACAGCCACTAGTAATCTATCAATCCCAACAAATTCAAACACTGCCACAAAACTTACCTCAAAATGGAATACACAGGCTGAGAATGACACAAAAAAACTGGAGATTGGTGATAATAGTTCATCAACTAATCTCCAGTTCATCAGCCCAACAATCAGAATCTCATCAACAGAATTTAGGCACCAGCCATGCCCAAAATCTGAATTCTCAGAACTATTTAAGTCTCTTGGTTACCCCAGAAGATGCTCCATCCAATAATCTGGAACACAACCAGAAGCAGCCACTTACTAGCAATATTCCACCAGCAACTATCTCCAATGACAAATCCCTAGCTGCTATTTTTCCTTTCAAACTCGAGGAAACCACATCTATTCTATTATTTAGTGGAGCTGCTCTTGACACCAAACTGATCACTGCCATGTACACTGACATGAAAGTTGATGGCCATACCATCAAACTGATTCTAGACAGTAGATCAGCTGGCAGCATCATTACACAACAACTCATAGACCAATTAGGTTGCCAAGTTGATCACGCTGTCAGCACACGCATAATTACTGTTAATAGAGCAACCAAAACTCTGATCAGCAAGATTAATGACTTCTCTATAAAGATTAATGGCATCATCATGCCAATCAAAGTATTAGTTATGGAGACCACTTAATATCAAGCTTTAGTTGAAAATGATTGGCTGTCCAAAACCAATACAATGCTTGACTGAACTACTTAAAAGTTGCAAATCAGCCAAAACAGCCAATACACATGAGCAGCAGCAATGTATGATCATTTAAAGACCACCAATGTGCTAGCACTATTAATAGAACTCAAAAAAGAAGTAAGCAAACCTTTTTGAGAAGCCTATCAAGTCTTATGGGCTGATAAGGACTACAATGAGCTACTGCCAATACTTTCATAAAATGTACAAAAAAAAGAAAAGTACACAGAAGAACTTATCTGGAGGACTGTTCAAAACATGTGAACTAACAACAACCAAAGTGAAATACCACTAATTCTAGACTGGAAAGAAAAAAACAAAAGAAAAAAGAAAGAAAAGAAAAAAGATATATCTGAAGAGACCAATGACACTACAGTAACAAGTGGTTGGAGAAATACATACTCAACAAATACCAGACCAAAACCACTTTATATTTCTCTTAGGTGTAAAAACTACAAAAAGAAATTGTCTTCTATGAGAGCTTGAATTGTACCAGATAAAGATTACTAAACGTGAACCCATTACTATTGCAAGTCTTGCTATTGCGAATGCTATGGCTACCCAAAAAAACAAGACAAGTAGGACAATGAACCATGTTTTGCTTGCAGCAAATAATTGCTTGATGAAGGAATATGGAATAACATTCCTGGTTGAGAAGAATTGTGTGACACTTTATGCCAGTACATAATCCTTATCAGTGATTGGGTAAGTTGTGGTATGCCAATAATTGCCATTTGGCACTGTGCAATCTCTTGTTTGGATGGTTACTCACATGACAAGGACAAGATCTGGTGGATAGTGAATGCCAAAGTAGAAGATACCATGTTCAGCAAAATATTGAAAATCAAGAACAACCCTTTGGAACCAATCAATATTGTTCTGATTCCCAACCCAGATGCTTTCCTGGACCTAGAAGCAGGCCCAAAAAAATTCCATGAACACTACCAAAATTTGGCACCAACAAGAGAGAAACAAAAGCAGCATTTAGCCCAAATAAACACTTGACTATATGACCACTGTTTGATCCCATATGACTTTTAATATTGTAATGAGTGTAACTTCATTTACAATCCACCACCACACATGATCTATACGATCCCAGAAGAGAAAAAACCAATCAGCAACTGTGCATTGGAATCAGAATCAAATTTCAATCCTGATTCAAACTCTGACAATGATAATAATAAAAACAATAATTCCAGCTTTGTTCAATATGGCAATAATAATGACAATAATTTAAACTCAGATTTGAATCCTGATCTAAACTACAAACAATATATTGCACTTCTGAATCTCACCAAGAAGCAAAAACTGAAATGGTTTAGTGATAACAATGAAGGTATCATGTCAGAATGCACGCATAATACTGATGCAGAATTTGATCTGAGATATCCAGGAAAAAATGTCATCAAATTGAAACCACATTCATGCATCTGTATTGATCTCAAAATAGCACTGGAAATTCTAGCAACAACAATGATTCAACTAGCATCTAGGAGTAGCTTAAAAAAAAAAGGAATAAATATTAGAGAAAGAATAATTGATACAGGATACATAGAAAATATCATTACAATACTACAAAATAACTCAGAAAAAGCCTATACAATAGAGCCAAATAAAAAAATATCACAGGCAATATTCCTGTCTCTGGTTAAAATAGCTTAGTTAGCACCAGTGGGAAACAGAGAAGAATTAGGAATAATAGCAAAAGGGATACAGAGATTCAGATCCATAAGTAGAATAGATATACCAGTCAATATGGCAGAAAAAGAAGTTATTAACAAGGGAGAAATTATCTCCACCTATTAATCAATTTTCATTTCACCATATAACCAGTATATATTAGCCATAAAAAGAGAAGTAAAGGATCAAGCTCAATTGTTTGAAGCAGAAGCCACCATCTGTAAATCAGGAAAAATTGGACTCACTAATCTTTATATACAAGCCAAAAGCCCCAAAAACATTAAAATTCCCATCTACAACACAATTGGAATATGTGGATATCACATTACAAACCATTTACAGACAAAGCAAATGTTATTTGCTCCAATTGGAACAATTGGAACAGATAAACATAGAAAATCTAGACCTATTCTAACAGATGCAATTAAAAATATTACTCAACAATTTTAGTGATATCTTTGCTAGTGAAAATGAATTTGGCTGTACCAACATTATCCAGCATTAGATCAAGACTGGAAATGCAATGCCAATCAAACAAAGAGCATATTAAGTACTATTAACCAGCCATAAGATTATTCATCAAGAAATCAACCAGATGTTAGACAATAGACTAATTCAGTCATCAATGAATCCATGATTATTACTAGTGATACTAGTCTGAAAAAAAAATGGGAAGATCTGCTTTTGTGTAGATTATAAAAAACTCAATAGTGTTACTCATAAAGATAGTTATCCAACTCCACAAATACAGGAATTATTTGATGCTTTTGGAAGAAATAAATGGTTCTCAACACTGAATTTAGATAGTAGTTACTGACAAGTAGCCATGGATCCAGCCGACAAAGAGAAAACAGCATTTACCACAAGAGAGAAAAATTTTGAGTTTGAAGTTATGCCATTCAGATTAATGAATACATCAGCCACATTTCAATGGTTAATAGAAATTGTGTACACTGAACTATTGTGGAAGTCAGTAGTTATATACTTGGATGACACCAACATGTTCTCAAAAACATTTGATGATTATCTTCACTATTTCTAACAAGTATTTAAGAGACTAAGATGAGCAAGACTGAAATTGAATACAAATAAGTGCTTCTTTGGGAAAACTAAACTCAAGTTTTTGGGACATGTTATAAACAAAAATGGCATCAAAACAGATCCAGACAAGATTAAAGTTGTTAAGAACTTTCCAGTACCAAATAATCTTACAGAACTAAAAGCATTCTTGGGATTCACAGGGTACTATCACAGCTTTATCAAGGATTTTTCTAAATTGGCTCAGTCATTACATCAACTCCAAACCAAGAATGTAAAATATAAATGGACAAAAATTCAGCAAGAAGCTTTTGACACACTAAGAAAAAAGCTTATACAAGCTCTAGTATTGATTTATCCAAATTACAGCAAACCATTCATCATTACTACTGATGTATTAAGTCAAGCATTGGGAACAGTACTATCACAGAGAGGACTGGATGAAAAAAAACATCTAGTAGTATATGCTAGTCAAAGTTTGAGCTCAGTGGAAAAGAACTATAGAACACCAGCACTAGAACATTTAGCTATTTACTGAGCAGTAATAAAATAAAAAAAATACTTAAGCCAAAAATTTGACATTTACACAGACCATAAAGGATTGACTTCAATCCAGAAACAAGAATTTGGAGACAATCGCTATACTCAATGGAAAATAGAACTTGCACCATACAAATATACAGTACATTATAAAAAGGAAAAAAAAATGAAAATGCCAATAGTTTGTTACAAATGAGACAAATCTAAAAAAAAAAAATATAACAAAAAAATAAATATACAAAAATATTAACAACTCCAATATTATATAAATACTCAATTGTTTAAGAAGAAATTATCTCAAAAAGAACAAAACAACATCAAACAACAATCCAAATATTTTATTACACACCAAAATATATTATATCGAAAGAATAAAAGAAATCCAAATCAACCAACCAGAGTAATTACAGAACCAGAAAAAGAGACAATCTTGTTCAACATGCACTCAAATCCAACAGCAGAATATTTTCATAAAGAAGCAACTATAGAAAGAATTAGAAAAAGATATTATTGGCCATCAATGTATCCAGATATCATCTAATATGTTCAAAATTGTGATGTTTGTCAAAGAAAAAGAGGAACAAAACCCAGTGAACCATTGAGACTGATCAAAGTAGGACAACTATTTGATCAAATTAGAATTAATCTAGTCGGATCATTAACAATAACTAGCAGAGGCAACAGATATATTGCAATAGTCATGAATTATCTTACTAAATGGTCAGAAGCAAAAGCCATTCAAAGAGCAGATGCAGAATCTATTACCAAATTTGTTCATCAAGATTTAATCTGTCAACACAGATGTCCAAAAAAACTACTATCAGATCAAGGAACTCACTTTGTAAATAGAACATTGACAGAATTAAGTCAAAAATTTGGGATAAAAAGATTATTATCATCACCATACCATCCACAAACAAATGGGTTAGTTGAAAAGTTTAACAGAACACTATGTGAAGCAATAGCCAAAATTAGCCAAGAAAACCAAAACAAATAAGATTTGTTTATATCATCAGTATTATTTGCTTATCGGACAATGAAGCAAGACACTACACAAACAACACTATTTGAATTAGTATATAGTAGAACAGCAACATTACCAATTGAGATAGAAGTCAACATTTATTCAACAGAACCAATAACTGAAGACAATTTTCAGAAAACATTGTTAAGAAAAACATATGACTTAATGGAAACACTAGAAAACAAATGGTAAAGAGCAGCTGATAACATCCAAAAGTCACAAAAAAAACAAAAAAAAAGACATGATAACCAACTACCAAATAAACCAGTTGAATTCAAGATTGGAGACAAAGTACTTTTATATCATACTAAAGTGGAAAAACAATAGAGTAAAAAATTTGATCCCAAATGGTATAGACCATTTTACATAGAAAAAATTCTTGGAAATAGAGCTTATAAATTAAAATTAAACAACAAAATTTTAATCAAAGCAGCACATGGTGATTGACTGAAACCATATTATTATATAATAGTACCATTCACAAGTAATATTCCACAATTGAGAGTACAGCAAATACTAGTCCAACCAGATGAAATTTCATGAGATCTGGAACCAATTATAATTATTGGATCAAACATGTAAAATTGAACAATAAAAGAGTATATAAAGACATGGTAAATGCAATAGAAGACTTCAGAAAAATGGAGATCACTGATGACATCTACTCATTAGCACAACAACTATTCCAACTAATTCAACAACAGAATATGGAAATTACTATTAACCAATAAACTATTTAATACCAAGATACTAAAAAAATACCCAAATACAAAATTCAAAGGAAAACAGAAAACACTATTGACAAAATAATTTTGAAAATAAAAATGGCAATAGAAGAACCAATAAGTGTTACCACATATCAAGAGTTAACTAAAGAGACTTGAAAATGGTGAATACACAAATTTCCAAGAAACTTTTGTTATTTTCACTTGAAACAATATTTGAACATTCAGAACTTATACACGGATAAAACAAAACAATTATTTGACACAACTATACTGCAACAACTGAAACAATTTGTGAGAAAAAACAATTTGACTACATAAGCAAGAGCCATTTATTAGCTACATACTGGATTTCAAGACAGACCAGAAATCTTACTTAATTCAGAAATGGACTCCATTATAGTAAACCAAATGAGAAAAATAACCAATGCCCAATTTGAAGAATTACAGAACAGAATAACACAAGTAATTCTCAAAAAAGAAGTTCAAGAAATACTCAAAGATAAAGAATTAGAATTAAGAAATTTGGGAGATTTCGATGGAGCTTAATATTAAAAAGAAGAAAATAATGTTACTCATAGAATATAAGAAGTATATTAGCATATAAATTAGCCAATCAGAAATAGGCACAGTAGATGTAAAATTTCTCTCAGAGAAATTGTAGGATTCTAGGAATTTCAGAATTTTCATACAAAGAATCGCAGGATTCCAGAATTCCAGGATTCTTCTCAAAAGGAATTGCAGGATTCCAGAAATTCCAGAATTCCTGATGTGAAGAATTAAGGAATTGAGAAATCTCAATTATGTATATATAGTGGTAGTATTAGAAGTAAAAAAAACAGACCTCTCAGTTTAGATTTAATCTAAGTAACCTTCCAAATTCACAAATATCAATAAAAATAATTATTTGTTATCTACAATCTACTTCTATTATCAACACTTTATGTTGATAGAAATTAATACTTAAACCATACTAGAACAATAGCTATTGATCATGGTTATTAATAAGATACTAACTTGCAAACTGCTTTGGCTTATTTCTTTAATTTTCTTTATTTCTCTTTTTTATTTTCTTTTATTTTCTTTTTGATTTTTTTTATTACTAACTTGATTAAGAGGATTAACATGCAGAGGTATTGACATCAAGATATAGCATTGGTAAAAGACCCAAAAATAAGGGTAGATACTTAATTGAGAATAGCTTACCAGGATGACTACCAGCCATTATGCTAAGAAAGAAATTGATGAAACTGCAGTTTTGGAAAGTTACGAATAAAATCCATTACTTGAATCTCTGTCTATTATACAAAAGACTCAACCAAAATTTTCAGACAACCAAAACCTTCAGACAACCCAAAACCTTCAGACAACCAAAACCTTCAGATTATCACCACCATTAATATTGCTATTAAGCATCAAATTACAGGTTTGTTATTTATTTTGAGACCTCAAATAATCACTTGTAATAGCATATCATTTCCACTATTTGTGTTCACACTTCCAAATAGTCTATTGGTAGTTTCAAATCTAAATAGAAGTGTAGTAGGTCTTGCAGTTTTCACAGTTAATGATTTTCGTGGATTAGTATTAATATCTTCTTTTTTAGCAGTGGAAGTTATGTTTCTCTCCATTTGGTATTCACTATCAATAGTCTCTTCACTTGTACTTCTTTGTGTGACTGGTGTTACTTCACAGTTGACATTGTTATCAGACACTTTTAAGTCTGTTGTGATAATAAAAATTTATTATAATTAAAGATTTCTTTGCAAAAAACTTATTTTCCAAATTTGAGGCATAGTAAATTGTGTGGTAGCAGTCAAAGAGAGAAAAAAGTTTTTTTTTGCATATATTAGTATAAAGAATAAAAGATTGATCTAAATTAGGTTGTATAAGAATAGATTCTGTAACCAATTTTTCTTTTAAAGTTTTAAATGCTTTTTGTTAATATGTACTTCAGTGATAATTGACGATTTTCTTGAATAGCTGATTAAGAAAAAAGGTGATTTTGGAAAAATTTTTGATAAATTTGTGATAATAAGAGGCCAATTCAGAAAAAAGTATAGTTTATAAACATTCATTAGTTGTTTAATGTTCTGAATTTTTTTAACTTTGGCTGGATTAAAGAAAATTCTATCTTTTGTAATAAAATGACCAAAAAACTGGGTAGATTGTTATCTAAAAAATGATTTAATAGGATTGATCTTAAGGCCAGCATTTTTGAAAAAATCAAAAATCTTTTGTAAATGTTCTTTTTTTTTTTATGTTAATATATAGCCACACTGGATGTTTATTAGTTATGTTTACAGAATTGTAACATTTTTATAAAGTCAGCTTACCCAATAATACAAAATCACAAGATACAACTAACTACAAGCAGAAAATCCTAACTACATACTAGTACTACTTATGCTACCTTATATATTAAACATATCTAATTCATATATCTTACTCATAATGCTAACAAGTTTATAACTATTCTTAAGGATTGAATTTAATATTGGAGGACTAATCTTTCTATAAATATATTATAATATTAAAGATATTGTCATAAACTAAAAAATATTTATTATTATTATTATTATTATTATCATCATTATTATTATCTATATTATCATTATTCAATACTTCTTCCAAACAGACTCATTTATATTTTTTTTTAGATTTGTTATTCTTTTCTGCATTATAGAAGTTATAGTACCAACAGCTTTAATTTGTTTAGCCAATTCACTCACACTTTTTTTTACTGTTATATCTATGGTAAGTGAAGTAAACAGCAATTTGGTAATCAATACAACCAGAGAGCCAACAGATTCAACTATAGATTTTATTAATAAAAAAAGTTCATTAAGAGCATTATTGAGAGTAAAAGAAACAACAGGCAACATAGATATTGTAGCTTTGAAAGAACCACTAAGAGCCAAGTCCATATCAACAGCAGCAGCAACAAAAAGAACCACAAAAACAATAACTTTGACATAAGATTTAGATTCAGCAAATAAAGATTTGAAAACTTTGAGGCCATTAGCAAAGTTGGAAGAAAATTTGGAAGGGAGAGGTGGTAATATTTTGTAGTCTACAGCCAAATAATCTAAGTCTTGACACTTGTAACAGCAGTGACATCTAGGAGTTTCCTACCAGATATAACAATTATGCAAGATACTAGTCTTAATACAGCAATGTTCAGAAATTCCAAAAAATCAAAGATAATCACAACAAAGCATTAACATTTATATGATTTAGAAGAGCAGAAAATAAAACATGTTCAGCCACCAACTTAAAAAACCAAATTACTTATCTTAAAAACAATATAGCCAAAAAGAAAATTGACTATTTAAAAAAAAAAAAAAAAAACTCTTTTTTTCCTATTTTTTATGACCATAACAAAAACTAAAAGTAAAAAAGTTGCAAACATTACTTTTTTTATAATAACTAATAAAGTTTTAACACAAAAAAGTCTCTTTGTTATTGAAACAGCTAGACAAAATATTTTGACTACATTTCCTTTAAAAAACATTAGTAAAAAGCTGTCTTTAGCAGTTTTTGGTTTATTTTCTTTACTTTTGGCTAGTAATTTTTTTTTTGTTAAAATTCTTTCAAAAAAACACATTCAGATTAGTCTCAATGTTGTTTCTACCACTTTTAAAAGCCCAAAGATTTTTAATAACAGACTAGTTAACAAGTTGGTTTTTTCTGCTCTTATTACTCTTACTATTACTACTACTACTACTACTACTATTGCTTTACAAATAGCTAAAAAAGCCAAAAAAGCCAAAAAACAGCAGCAGGCATTTGTAATTGCTATGATAACACCAAACCTTTTTGTGGTTAGAAAAGATCTCCATAGCAGCAGCCAGCTCTCTTCTTGATATAGATAACAACAGCAATAGTACATCTTTCAAGATAGAACAAAATTAATTACTGGCTGTATTGTCTGATGTGGTACTTTTTAGCAAATCATTATCTGTAATAGAAGCAAAACAGTCTATCACTTTAGATAATCTCAAAGATTGGACTGATCAGATGAAAATAGAATCAACTATTCCTCCTCCAATTTCTGGTGTTGTTGATAGTGATGCTTGAGTGAATGTAAATAGTCACCAAAAGTTTTTTGAATGAGTGGCCTCTATTCTAGTGTTTGGTGCTACATATAAGATTAAAATGGCCCTGTTTAGTTTTTTATTTTAGTTGTTGTCTGGTTGTATTGGGCTTAAATCAGTTTTACCATATACTGTTAAGTTGTTTTGTATGGAATTTGCATCTCAAAAGAGTCTAAATAGTGCCACCAAAATGACCATTAGTAATGAAGTTTTTTTGACCACTTTTAAGATTGTATGGTTTTTTGGTGTGGCCTCTGTTTTTTTCTTTCCTCTGTTAGTTGTATTTTATAATGTACCTTTGAGTATCTCTTCTGATAACATCAAAGCTGCTTTTGACATTTTTGGTGTTGCCACTTTAGTTAAGTTAAAGTCTGCTGACTTGTGGCAGTATGCTGTAATTCAATTCAAAGACACTTTTTCTGCTGCTGCTGCTTTTATTTACTGGTCTGTTCTGGTTAGAAAAGTCAGTATTAGAATTTTCTCTGTTGTTAACCAAAAAAAGGTTATTACTTTAAGAGATGTCTTTAAAGCTAAGTTGGTTAATCTTTTCTTTGGCTATACTGTCTTTAAGATAAATAAGTTGGTCTTTCAAATTGGTGGCCAAACATGTTTCATTTTTTGTTCTCTTGAATTATACTAATGTTAATGTTATGTTGTGATTACCTTTAATTTCTTGGAATCTTTGGATATTGCTATGTCAAAAACTGGTATCTTGTATAATTGTTATATCTGGTAAAAAACTCCTGAATATCACTGCTACTACAAGTATTAAGACTTGAATTATTTGGTTATAGACTGCAAAATGTCACTACCTTTTCCTTCCAAATTTTCTTTTAACTCTGCTAGTGGTCCCAAAGTTTTTAAATTTTTATTTGCTAAATTTAAATCTTATGCCAAAGCTGTTGTCTTTGTAGTTTTTTCTGTTGTTGCTACTGTTGATATGGACTTAGCTTTTGGTGATCTTTCGAAAGCTTCAACATTCATGTTGTCTGTTGTTCTTTCCACTCCCAATAATGCTGTTAAATCTAAATTGGCTTTTTTGGAATTTCATCTTAGTAAACTTTCTTTGTTGATAAAATTTTTAATTGAATCTGTTGGCCATAGATGTGTCAATAAAAAAAAGTGTGGCTGGATTGGCTAAGCAAATTAAAGCTGTTGGTGCTATAACTTCTATAATGCAGAAAGAAATAACAAACCTAAAAAAGAAGTGTGAATGGGCTGCTTAGAAAAAGTATCAGATAATAATGATATAAATAATGATGATGATGACAATAATAATAATAAAAATTTTTCAGTTTATGATAACATCTTTGACATTGTTACAGATTGGAGTAACAAGCTAATGGATAGCAAAAAAGAACAAGATAATAGAGTGATAAAAATAATCAAAGAAAAAATTACAATATGGAAGTAAATTGAATAAGTAAAAATTTAATGTATGTAATTAGTTTCATAAGAATCACAGTTGCAAATTTTTTCTGGAAATTTAAAGATAGAGGAATAATCTATGATTGTCAACAAGATAATATCACTGCTATTATTCTATTTCTTAACTCAGTAATTCTTAAAATCAATAACAGGTATTGTTGTGCTTTTCAATTATTTTTTTATTCAATAAATCACAAGAACAAGCAATTATTTTTTAGGCTAATTTTAACAATACAAATTAAGAAAAAGAAAAGATAAGATATGTAAATGCCAACAAGTAATTTTTTATTCCAAGATATTCAGATACTTAAAAGTAAAGAAAAAAAAATAAGTGATATGAGAAGAAGTAATTGATAGTGGGTTTTATTTTATTACTTTGATCATGTAATTCTACAGCTAAGAAACTTATTATTTGTAAGTGGTTAATAACCAGATCAATGATTAAATCA
This sequence comes from Geosiphon pyriformis, assembly GCA_016748015.1. Lineage (NCBI taxonomy): Eukaryota > Fungi > Glomeromycota > Glomeromycetes > Archaeosporales > Geosiphonaceae > Geosiphon > Geosiphon pyriformis. The sequence goes on along the minus strand of JAAOMT010000328.1, from coordinate 361,661 downwards.
ATAATTAGGTTAACAGTCAGGTTATTAATTAAGTTAATAATTACTATCTAAAAATAGAGTGGCTAATTATATAATATCAGTGGCTAATATATGTAATAACTAATAAAAAGTATGAGTTTTAACTATAACATCTTTTTCTTTAAAAAGATTGAGCTTTAGTAAAATCAAGTTATTTATAGAATAATCTATTTAAAAGATTTTGTCTAGCTCAAAACTAACTAGTTTATTAAAGTTTTTTATAAATAAAGTAAATAATACTTGAGACAAAATAAGTTTTATATTCAAGAAATTAAATCTTTGTATAAGAGTTTTGGCTCTTTTAGCAATAATTAAAACTCTTGAAACATTTAATTATATAATGCTTAAAATTTCTATCTGTATCTTTGAAGTTGTTTTTTATAAGTTTCATATCTTTTATGATTTCATTAAGGTAACCATAGAGTTATAATTGTCTTTCATATAACAAGTTTTTGTCTATGGACAAGATTTTTTAGATTGTTTTTCCAATTGTGCTAAAAGGTAAAAATATTGCTGTTGTTATACTTTTTAGCAGATATTTATCCATTTTGCTACCAATTTTTTCTCTTCTAGTAGTTTTCTTTGGTTTAATAACAGTATGTGTTCCATTGTTATTAGTTATGATGGTCTGTTTTCCAATGATCAGAGTAGTATTTGAATAGTTTTTGATTCAATACTTATGTAGAGTATAGAAAGCATTTTGAATGTTTTAATCCAGAAAATAATTGTTCATGTTAATTAAAAATACTATTATGAATTGGAGTAACAAGCTAATAGATAGCAAGGAAGAACAAGATTGTAGGATAATAAAAGAAATCAAAGAGAATTTAACTTTAAAGAATGAATTGAATAAGTATGGATTAAATATGCAAAATCAGTCTTATAAAATATCTCTGTTGCTATACTTTTCAAAAGATAATCAGAGAATCTGAAGATAAAGAAATAGTCTATACTGTCAACAAATAATCACATACTGGTATAATTTTATGCCTCATATTGGCACTTTTAGAATTCAATATCAAGTATTAGATGTACTCTTTAGTCATGTTTTATTCAATAATCTTCAAATGCTACAATTACATATTTTAAGAAAAAGTAGGGAATAACCAACAAGTAATCTTTTATCTCAAAATGTTCAGATACTTAAAGATAAAAAAAGAGAAATTAGTAATAAGAAAAGGATTGAGATGAAAGTTGTTATTTTATTTATTTGATTTTCTTGATTTTTAACATGTATTTCTACAGCTAAGAGATTCATTGCTTATATAGCTATTAAAAGTGGTTAATAATTAGGTTAATAATTAGATCAACAGTTAAGTCATTGATTAGGTCAATGATTACTATCTAAAAATAGGATAGCAAATTATATGACATTAGTGGCTAATACATGTAATAACCAATAAAAAGTATGAGTTTCAACTATAACATTATTTTTTTCAAAGAAATTAAGCTCCAGCAAAATCAAGTTATTCATAGTGTAATCTATTTAAAGGGTTTTGTCTAACTCAAAGCTAACTAGTTTGTTAAAGTCTTTTGTGGATAGGGTATATAATACTTGAGACAAAATAAGTTTTGTATTTAAGAAACTAAATCTTTGTATTAAAGTTTTGGCTCTTTTAGCAATAGTTAAAACTTTTCAGACATTTAACTATATAATGCCCAAAATTTCTGCCTATATCTCTGAAGTTGTTTTTTTTATGTGTTTATATTCTCTATAATTTCACCAAGATAATCATAGAGTTTTAATTGCCTTCCATATAACAAGTTTTTGTTTATAGGTAAGATTTCTTAAATTGTTTTTCCAATTGTGCTGAAAGATAAAAGTATTGCTACTGTTATACTTTCCAGCAGATATTTATCTATTTTGCAACCAATTTTTTTTCTTTTAATAGTTGTTTTTTTTGGTCTAATAATAGTATGTGTTCTATTGTTATCAGTTATGGTAGTCTGTTTTTCAATAGTCAGATCCAATACTTATGGAGAGTATAGAAGACATTTTGGATGTTTTGATCCAGAAAATAATTATTTATGTCAATTGAAAATACCTCTGTTTTGGGAATGGTGCATTTATTTATTCTTGATTTTTGCTGATCATTTGAGTTGGTATTACCATAACAGGCAACCAATTAAGTTATTAATAATATTTTTTAAGTTGTGTACTATGAACAAGACAATTATTAAAGATTGTTTCAAATTAATCTCGAAGAATATAAGAACCATTGTTTAAAACTTTGTTAACTAAAAAAGATCCTTTCTATTGGCTAAAAAATTTATTACCATAGACATTGTCTTTATCTGAATGATATTCCAATACTAAGTGACTAATACTTAAGGAAAGTGTTTTATAGATTTTTTTTTCTTAAGCTTTTCTTAGAACTGTTTTATCTTTTTAAAGGCAATTATTTGTGCTTCTACCAATAAATCAAAAATAATATCAAGTCTTTTTTGCAAAATGTCTTTATAATTCTCTATTGTGATTTTTTCAAAGGATATTATTTCAATATTAGTTTCTATTAGTAGTATTGTTATGCATTTATAGAGCAGATAAAAAGGTTCATAACTTGTTATGTTATGATTTACAGTTCTATAAGCAAACAAAGCTAAAGGCAATAATTTGTCCTATAAGTTTGTTTCTTTACTGGTTTTGGTTAAAGTTTTACATAGTGTTCTATTAAAACATTTCACTAGACTATTTGTTTGAGAGTGGTAAGAAGAAGAAAGTTTATGACATATTCTTATTTTTCTACAAAGTTCTTCAACCAGTGTACTGAAAAAAGCTCTTTTTCTATCAGATAAAAGTTCTTTAGAGCAGTCATGATGGCAAATAATATCTTCATATATGAAGTTGGCTATTGAGACTGCTGTTTGGTCTGAAGTAATTCTTGCTTCTACCCATTTTGTAAGATAATTAGTAACTGTAATAATATATTTATTGCCATTAAAAGTTATTGTTAAAGGTCTAACAACATTTATACTAATTCTGTTAAATAATTGACCAACAGAAATTGGATGGATATTTTCTTTTTGGTTGGATTTGTCTCTTTTTTGGCAGATGTTACAGGTTTTGATATACTCAGCAATATCTTTTCTTAAGGTAGGCTAATAATAGCAAACTAAAGTTTTTTAGATTGTTTTTGTTTTTTCAAAATGTTCAGCTAATAAATCAATGTATATGTTATAAATCACAATTTTTTTTCTTCAAATCTAATAACTTTCTGAGAATGATCAAAATCTTTTTTATTTCTTTTATATAGTTGATTTTGGCAAATCAAATAGAAATTTGATTGTTTGTGCAAATGTTTTCTTTGCTGTTGAGTGTATTCTGGTAGGTATTGTCTTTTATCCAAAAATTCTATTAAGGCAGAGTAATTGTTCAAATCCATTATTATGTTTGTTTATAAGAGTATTACTAATAATTAAGTTGGTTTGATTGAAAGATTGTACTATTATTAGATGACAAGTTTAGAGAAAACATTAATATTTTGATTATTTGCTCTTTTGTAGTATTGAATATCATAGTTGAATTTATTTAGAAGAAGTATTCAGTGAGTTATTTATTTGTGTTCCAGCTTTTTTTATTGTGCAGCCAAACCAAGACTTGATGATCTGTTACTACTAAGAATTTTACACCAAAAAGATATTGGTCTCAGTAACTAGTAGTTCAAACTACTGTCATGTATTCTTGTTTAGTAACTAAATAGTTTTTTTTTGCTGGTGTAAGAGTTTTATTAGCATATGGTATAGCATGTTCTCTGCCATTTTTATCTTTTTGTAAGAGAACAGCACCAAGTCTATAGCCAGATGTATTAGTATACAAAATAAAAGATTGGTCCAGATCAGATTGTTTAAGGATTAGTTTAGTAACAAGTTTTTTCTTCAGAGTTTCAAAAGCTTTTTGTTAATGAATGTTCTAGTAATAATTGATATTTTTTTCTGAGTAGCTGATTAAGAAGAAAGATGATTTTAGAGAAATTCTTGATAAATTTGCAATAGTAAAAAGTTAAACCAAAGAAAAAGCATAGTTCAGGAACATTTATTAATTGTCTAATGTTTTGGACTTTTTTAATTTTAGCTAAGTTAAGAAAGATTCTATCTTTTGTAATAAAATGACCAAGGAACTGAGTAGATTGTTATCCAAAGAAAGATTTAATTGGGTTTATCTTGAGGCCAGTATTTCTAAGAAGATCAAAAATTTTTTGCAAGTGTTCAAAATGTTTATTCCAGGTTTTTGAGTATATTATTATATTATCTAAATAGACTAAAACAAAGTTTTTTTTTACTGATTCAAACATTTTGTCTATTAGGCATTGAAAAGTAGAAGGAGCATTGATAAGACCAAAAGACATAACTGTGAATTTATAGGTGCCATACTTGGTAATAAAAGCAGTTTTTTTTTGCTTTTTGGATCCATCTTTACTTACCAGAATCCAGCAGTTAAGTTAATAGTTGAAAAGAAAGCAGTATTATTGAATTTGTCTAACATTGCATTAATTTTGAGGAGTAAGTACATTTTTCTTATAGTGATAGCATTTAATTGGCAATAGTTAACACAGAAGCATAGGATTCTATCTTTTTTGAATACTATTACAATTGGAAAAACCTATTTATTCTTGGTTTCTTGTATAAATCCAAGGTTTTTTATTCAGGTTATTTCTTTTTTGATGAATTTATTATTGTGTCAATTGGATTGATAAAGCTTCAAATAGATAGAACAAGTTTTTCTAGTGGTAATAATGTGTTGTATCACATAAGTTCATTCAGAAATATTACTTTCTTTTAAGATAATTGGGCTATTTCTAGTCAACAGATTTTTAATATCTTGTTTTACTACAAGTAATTGAATCTCAGGTGGTTCACTTTTAAAAGACTTTTGTATTTCTCTTAATTCTTTTTTTGATATTAGGCTAATAGATTCCCAATCTTTGTAATAGATTAGACAGGATTTGTATTTATTACTAAGAAAATATAAAAGTTTATTACACCAACACTAGACACAAAAACCATGTTACCAATAACTGTATTTTGCTTTTTTGCCAGGCTTTTTATCAAAGATTTTTCTGAGGATATTATAATAAAGTCAGCAAATTAGCTTGTTATTAACAATAATTTTTTTTCTGTCAGCCTTGACATTATCCAGTAGTTTGTCATTGCTGATGAAAATAGTATAGGTAAGTTCAGCAGTTTCCTCTTGTTCTTCTTGATTTTCTTTTTTATCACTCTTATTATCATCTGATTTATTTAATTGTTTATCTTTTTAATTTTACTTGAGTACTAGAGAAGCTGTCCAATAATAGCACTTAACCACAATGGGTTTCTCATCACATCTGATAATTAGCTTACAAAGTTTATAGTTAAATAGTGCTTTAACTTTCTTAAACCACTTATTGCCAACAATTATGGTGTATTTTTTTGCTTCAGATACTTCTATGTCAGTTTCAATGCTAATACTATTGATGCAAACAGGAACAGCTTTGGCTATGCCCAGGCCTTTTTTCTTGTCACCATGTATATTGGTCATAGGCTGAATAGAAGATTCATCAATCTTTTTTTCAATGGCTTCCAAAAAGTATTTGGCAATTACACTAACAGATAATCTATTATCTAGAATTAAGTCAATAAAATAACCAGCCATTTGGGTTTTGCAAATGAAGAAGGTAACATTGCTGTTGTTAGCAAGTCTAGCTTGACAAGAGCACTTGTTGGTTTTTGGTGTTTTTTTCTTTGGAATTAATAATTTGCAAAGATTTTTTCTGAACTGTGGATGAATTATTAGTTGGCCAAATGTAATATGTGCTGGGATTTCTATGAGATCTTTAACAACAAAATAAAGACAAGATTTTTGTATTATTTCTGGGGGTTCTAACTTTAGAGGATTTTTAAAAACTTTAGCTTTTGGTGGCTTATTGTTATTAGCAGTTGATATGGATGCTTTGTTTGGATCTAGAATGAAATCAATCTTGGCTTTTTTCTTCTTTTTTGTTAATTCAGAGGTATTAATTGCTAGTTCATTTATGTCATGGTCATCATTAGTTAGATTAAAAGCATAAAAAAAGTTTTCTTCTGGTTGGCTTGCACTCTCATCCTTTGGAGATGCACATACTAGTTTAAAAACTAATAAACAGTAGCTTCAACTAGAGGATCTTTTCCAAAGAAATTAATGTTGGCATAATTGGATCTTTGATTGGAAACATTGTTGTTGATGGTTCTGTTGTTTTGATTATTATTGTTTCTGGGAGCTGGAGGAGGCAAAGAAGAATTGTTGTAATCTTTGAAAAAATATCCAGTTAATTCACAGCAGTAATATACAGGTAGATCACAATTTTGTTGTCTTTGATAAGAGGATTGCTGGAGTTGATTAAAATGGAATTCATATTTGGGTCTTTGAAATTATTGGTTTTTTTTGACTATTTGGACTAAGGATTCCAGTAACTGGGCAAAATTAGCTGTGAGTCTATCTATTAACTGTTTATTTGAGTCTTAAGTTTGGGCAGCAAAAGAGATAACAGTCATTTGAAAAGCAGAAGCAAAAACTGGAAGTGTAGATCCTAGATACATTCTTTGATTATTTTCTATTCTCTGGGCAAGTTCAATAGCTATATCTATTATAGAATTATTTTTTAGAACCAGAAGGAGCCAAAAAGCATAAAAAAAATCAGTTTTCAATCTTTTTGTGAAGAAGTGAATTTTCTGTTCTTTTGTCCAGTTTTTTTTAGAGTCTACTTGCTTGATTAATTTTTTGATTGCTTTGGCATACTTAGTTACAACTTTACCAAAACCTTGGGTTCTTCTTTCTAATTCTATGGGTCATTTGGATATCAAGATAGGAGTTCTAAATTTTGTTTCAAACCAGATAATAAAAGAGGTATTGTCTTCTCCAACATTTGCTGGTGTCTATTTAATGATTATTTACTGAGTATTAACATTGGTTTTTTGTAAGAACCAAGTAGCAAGAGAGCCTTAAAAGTAGTCACCAATGATTTGGAACTTGTATTCATTATCATATTGGTTGGTTGTAACTATTTTTTTAAAGTCATCTAACTATTCAATTGGATCTTGTATATTACTTCTAAATAATAGTAATAGAGTATTGTTTCTTTGCCCTAAAGCAGTTTGTATATCCTGGAGGACAATCAAAATGTTTTGTTGCATAGGGTCATTAGCTATTGGTTTAGGAGTAGCTGTTTGTATGGAATGTTCTAATTTACTTAAGAAGAAATCAAAAACAGGAGAAGTTTGATAGCTTTTTTTTTCTGTTTCAAAGAGTGTTTCAGCTAGCTGATAGACAGTAATCAAAATGTGAATTTGGTAATTTAGATATTCAGAATTAGGGAGCTGTTGTTCAAAAGTTGTGGAATATAAAAGCTAATTAATACTGTTGTTTCTTTCTTTAAAGTTGTCTTCAAAATAAGCTTAGTCAAAATAATAGGTTGTATAAACTGTATAGGTTTCAGCTAAATGCTTATTCAGAAACCAGTTCCAAAAGTTTTGGAATTGTCTGCTTAATTGTTTTTCAATGGAAAAGCAAATTAAGCAGAAGGACAAAAAATTAAGTTCAATAAAGTTTAGATTGTTTTTGTTGTGTGTTTTAAAGTGTTTTTTTGATTGTTGTAGCAAATATAAATAATTACCCATACAATAAAAAACAAAGTGAATTTTGACAATTTCACAAAAAGCACCACTTTTATGTTACAGATTAAAGTAATAAGCTAATGGATAGCAAAGGAAAACAAGATTGTAGAGTGATGAAAGGAATCAAAAAGAATTCAACTTTAAAGAGCGAATTGAATAAGTATGGATTCAATATATAAGATCAGTCTCATAAAATATCTCAATTGCTATACTTTTCAAAAGATAACTGAGAAATCTGAAAGTAGAGAGATAATCTGTACTGTCAACAAATAATTACATACTGGTATAATTCTATGTCTTATATTAGCATTCTTAGAATTTAATATTAAGTATCAGATGTATTTTTTAGATACATTTTATTCAATAATCTTTAAATACTACAATTACATGTTTTAGGAAAAAGGTAGGAAATAACTATTAAGTGATCTTTTATACCAAGATATTTAGATACTTGAAAGTAGGAAAAGAGAAATTAGCAATAAGAGAAGGATTAAAATGAAAGTTGTTATTTTATTTTATTTTATTTATTTTATTTCTTTGATTTTTAATATGTCTTGTATTTTTGACATGTTATTTTACAGCTAAGAGATTCATTGCTTATATAGCTATAAAAAGTAGTTAATAATTAGGTCAATAATTAGGTCAATAATCACTATCTAAAAATAGGATGGCTAATTATATGACATTAGTGTCTAATACATGTGATAACTAATAAAAAGTGTAAGTTTCAACTGTAACAATATAAAACACTAAAACAAAATATTATAAAACACATATTATTTAACTTTATTTATAAAAAACAACAACATTACTAATTAATTTTACTATAAAAACATATTCAGCACAACTCATTACAGAAAAAAACTTTCAAAAAACACTTTAACAAAGAGCTTACACTTTTCTAAACACATTAAAAAAAAATAACAAATTGCAGCTATCCATATTAAATACTTCTAAACTCAACAAAAAAAATAACATTACAACAAATTGCTACTGGCCACCAATAAATTTAAAGTTAGTAATAAAGTTCTCTTATATAGAATTAAGACTAAAAAACAATAGAGTAGAAAATTTGAATATAAATAAGATGAATCATTCTATATTTATAAAGTTTTAGGCAATAGATTATACAAATTAAAACTTAATAACAAATTATATCAAAAGTTGTACATAAAGATTGATTAAAACACTATTATTTTAGAAACAATCTTGAATTATTAATTCTACAAATTGGTATATATTCTTCTTTAATTAATCCCAAAAATATTTTCCGAAATTTAGAACCAATAATTATAATAAAACAATAACCAAATCTAAATATTTAATTTATTATTATTATAATATTTTTAATAATATACAAACATAAAGCAAAAATAGTAAATAATTACTAAGAAAACCCAAAATCCAAAATATATAAAATCCTATATCCAAAAATATTTCTTTATTTTTCAAATTTCATTCTTAATTTATTTACTTTATCATAATTATCTCCTGAAACATTCAACAAATATTCCAAAAATTAATATTAACTTTGAAAACACTCTTTGATTTATCTATAATAATTAAATTAATTATACTTAAAAAGAAACCATAACACTAATAGTAAATAATTCTCAAAACTATTATCCTTATATAAGAAACACAAAAAGTTATTTTAGAATTTACTTACCAAAACTTTTGAAGTAAGTTTTAAAAGAAAATCTATTGGTCATCTCTATTTATTTTTTTGAATATCACAATACAATAAAAACTTCAAATGTGGTTTAATAAAAACAGTAAATATACTCTTAGTTATTGATATTTTCAAATTGGAAAAACATTATACCAACGAAAATTAAAACTCAAAGCAACTAATTTTACTTCAGAAATCATTTAAAAACAAATACACAATAAATTCAAAACAATAACTGAATTAACAAATACTTAATACAAACTTAAAACAGCTTTTAGACTTTATGATTTATTTAATACTTGTGAAAATGTTCTATAGAATCTAATATTTTAACCAATAAAAATTCAATACATTGGCAAGTTTACAGAATTAAAATTTCAACAATTTTTAGATCAAATTACTTTAATAATTTTGGATTATTATCTCGAAATTACAAATAATACTTGGACTTTGATAGAGCTCAGTTTTAAGAAAAAAATTATGCTATTAATGAAATTTTAGTTATTAGTTAACATAAAATTACTCTTATAATTTTTATTATTAATTGATATATATTATTATTATTTCAATTATTACTTATTAGTTAATCATATTATTGAATATTATTATCTAATTAATAATCTAATTTATACAATACACAATTGTAATAATCAAATTATGCAATATCCCAAACTCTATAATATTCAAAAATTTGTTAAAATTTGTAAAAATTCGCAAAATATTTTAATAATTCACCAAAATTATTCATAATTTATAGAAACAACTTATAGTTTATCAAAATATACCTTAAGTTTGTTGAAATTATAGCAAAAAAAAATGCAAGTTTATAGATTAGTACTATAATAAGTTATATAAAAGAAAAGTTTTTTTCTTCAAAAAAATATATCTTATTAGAAAATAACAATTTTACTTTTTAAATTCATTTTTAATACTACAACCCAAAATAAAATATACTTTAAAAAACCAATTTTTTCAGTAATTACACTTAAAATTCTCTGATATCCAACTAATATTTTGAAATTGATTAGTTATTAATTTTAGTAAGCTGTTAATAACTTCAGATTTAAACTAGAAACAATTCTTTTAATAAAATCTTATTTTTTTTTATTTTTTTATTTTTTTAATTATAATCATTAAGATAATTTACAGACAAGATTCTTGTAAAAGAGTTAACTTTCACAGCAAAGTAACTACACATTTTTAGTAAGCTTTTAGATAAGTAATTTTTAGTAAAAAGTTAATATTTACTACAATATAACTATTAAAGTAATTGATACAAAATTGGCCATTTTATTGATAAGTCCAGTAGTTTAAATTATAAGAGATAATTTAAAGATAAATTTAGTTATCAGAGATTTACTAACTTTCAATAATTATAAATTAATAACAAGTAAATATTAACAACAATCAAGAAAAATGACCCAAAAATTTCCAATAATACTGAAAAAAACCATCAAATAATACCAGAAAAAAAGATTTATTAACTACAAATATTCAGGTTTTACTACTAAAAGCTATTGAACAAACAATAAAAGCATATTTTTTTTTGTAGATTTTGGCCAATTTAAACTGGTTTAAAGTTAAAAAAAAAGCTCTTTTTTTTAAAATATTAACACATTATTTATTAAATAACAATTAAAAAAATATGGTTAAGCTTACTACAGACTAAACAAAGCCAAAAACAAACAAAACCAATAAAAAATAACATTTTTTATAACAGAAATTATAGCTATTGCTTTAATTAATTTTTTTTTAAAGTTAAAATACACAATAGTATACTTAGCATAAATATAGTTAACTAAATTGTAATTAATAATACACAATTTTTTGCTAATTAAACCAATAAATTATAAATAATTGTTTTTATTAAAAGTGTATAAACAAAACCTAAATTTATTTTTGAAATCCTATGTTTGTTTATTAATATTCGTTTTAATTATACAGATCATATTTTTTTTAATAAGAATAAACTATTTTGATTGACTTAATAATACTATAATTAATAAATACAGTTTGTATAATCTTTATAGTTCTTACAAGATTTTTTTTTATGATAATTAATTTATACAATTATTTATTGAATATTTAAGATTAATTTTTATTATAACACTATAATTATTAATCAAATTAGTTATAGTCAACATAGTTTTTTTAAAAATAAAAGACATTTGAATAATTCCACCAAATTTTGAAAGAATAGAGATCTTCTAAAACCATTTACATTAAAGAATATGTTTTTAATAATCTTTAATTTATTCTAAGTTGATTTTTTAGTAATGACTAAAAAATTGATGTCTCAAACAAATGACTTGTAAATTAGAATATAAACCAAAAACTTAAGAAAAAAAAAAGAAAAAAAAAGAGACTTATTCAAAATATTACTTTTATTATTACTATTAATATTAAAATTAATTTATTTAAAAGACTTTTTAAGAACACATTTAATAATAATTTTTTTTGGTTTTTTAGAAGTTATATCAATATTTTTTTGTTCTAATTTATTATTATTATTAAGTTAAAAGCTGGTTTTTTAACAAAAAACTCCTTTTTTATATTTATGTTTTTTATATTAGTAGTATTGTTAACAGTTAAATTACTAGTTCTATCAGTTTTAAATGATTTTTAAGAAATATTAACATTGATTTTAACAACAGATTTCTTTAAAACACCACTTTTACACTTTTTTTTAACAGACAAATTTGAAACTATAGAATTAACACCAGACTTATTTTGGATTTTTTATACTCAAACTGTTGCTAGTATTAGCAGTCTTATATTCAAATAAAAAGAATTTGGAAATATCTAACTAAATAGTAAGAAAAAATTAAAAACAGAAAAAACTTCTTCAAAATATTGTACTTTTTCAGAAATTTGGAACATAGAAAAGAAAAAAGTTTTTTCTTCTTAGTTTTATACTTGTTAATAAAATAATATTGTTGCTATTGTTTTATGTTTTGCTTGGCAATTTTTAAAATTAATGACATATATTATTGTACTTTTTAATTGTTTATTTATTTAATAAATTACAAAAACAAGCCAAATTTTTTAAATTAATTTTTATAATACAAATCAAAAAAAAAAGATATAAAATACCAATAAGTAATTTTTTATTGCAAAAAATGTTCAGATACTTTAAAAAAAAACATTTTTTTATTACATTTATAATTTTAAATCATATAAACATATTTATTTATTAATAGTTTCAATTAATTAATTGTAATTATGTAATAGTTATTTGTAACAAACTTGATTGCCATTTATATAATAACAATTTTTACAGCTCATTTTAGTTTAAATCTTATTTTAATGGATAATGAAAATATATTAATATAATAACATCACAATTAATATGAAAAATTCCTACAATTGAGTGCAATGATTATTACAGCTGGTTAAATTTAAAATTACAAAAATGTTAATTTTTAAGTTTTATAACAAAGCGAAATTCTGCTTGAATTTCAAATAAAATAATGTCATCTTTCTAATTGTCCAAGCATAATTTTTTGTCGGTTGAATTAATTCTTGCAAACTATGATAAATTGTTAATAAATAAAAGTGTGAAACTATTTCTCTTCCATCGTGGATAGCGAATCAATGCAATATATTTAATCGAGTTTTAAGTTTCAGACATTCCCTGTGAGTGAACTTGGAAAGATTTTATTTAGCTACGAGTTTTTTGTCCACTTGAAAAAGCTTTAATGGAAGATTTTAAACCCCGGTGATTTTTACTGACTTGACGAAATTTCGAATATGAGTTGTCCCAAAATCTTTTATAGATGCGGATCCTTGGTGAATAAAAAATATTCATCTTTAACCCAAATCTTATTTGAAAAATTTCCTTGGCTGTATTCTTTGAAATACCAGATCGAAAAGATAATCGTTGTCAGTAAATATATGGATCTTGAGCCCATGGTAGATTTTTCTATTAATTGGGACGCATTAGATGTATAGCTATAGGAATTTCTTTTTGATGATGGAGGTGGTTGGTAGGGATTTTGATTTTTTTGTATTGTATATCTATTAATATGAAATTTAAATTTAGAAATTAAACATGTGGATTCAAATATTCGAATAGAGAACTCACCCTAATGTCTCCAGAATTAACCTCAATTTAGGTCCGATAGGACCACCGGAATAATTCCCACCCATCAAGATTGCATCCTGGAGGCTAACCCCAGGATCCTGAGAATATCTCATTAAAAAGTCGCTAGTTCCTCCATAAGTCTCAAAATCCACATGACTGATACTCGACCCTAACTGATAAGGATTTAAACTTGTCTCCAACAAAACGACCTCTGAATTTCCTTTTGGCAAAAACCCTAGATTCTTTGGGGTAATTCCAAATTGGAACATTTTTTTGGCACTCTGGTACTCGGGGGATTGAAAGAATGCCGCGGTGAACCCTTCAAGGGTATTGAATGCGAATCTTACTCGATCAGCAAACGAATTTTGTATATCAGTGTAAGCCGAGGCTTTTTCGCTTTGTGGTATGATTACCATATACTGATCAAACGCATATTCGATGAATTTAAACTGAAAGTCAACAGGATCAGGGTTGAGTTCAGGTGTTAAAGCTTGTGGAGTTCGATTGAGATAATCGTCCCAGCTGGAGATGAAGCCGAGACCATGCATTAATTCATGAAGAATCAAACGGAGAAAATCGGCCTGGTTCGGACCTATTGGATATGAATCGTCATCGAACCAAAAATCGGCTATAGCATTGAACTGAGCCGTGATATCGAATCCAGCATATGCGCGATGTTTTGTGAAGTTGAATTGCTTTACGAGGGATTGTGGGTATAAACGTTCTTTCCCGTCTTCATCTTGCATTGGAATTGTTCGTGTTGGTGCTGCTCCCCCTAAGAAAGGATCAGTTACAAGATTTAATTATTGGAGAACTTTTTTGATAACACTCACCAATCGTTAGGGATCCAACGTTCGAACCACCACAAGACCCTGCCGGTCCTGTATTGACTACGACTGAAGACTTGGCGTCACAAAAATTCAAAAAAGTAGCATTAACTAAAATCGGAACGTGTAACATCAAAGTGGCTGTTATTATTCCCCCAGCGGTAGTGAATGCTCTTTGTACTTTATTGCATTTTTCCTGGTCATTTATTCCACATGTAAATGTAATTTGCAACATGTTTTTTGAATCGATCTCACGCTTTTGGAGAGAGGGACTTTCATTTTTGACCCATGGACAAACCACAGGTGTTCGATCACGAAAATTCAATGGATTATAATCGAAGCATTGTGCATGTATTTTAGGTTTAGGTAGAACGATGAGTTGAAAAAGTAATAGTAATAATAACGAAGCCAAAGAAGAAAATGAATAATAAATTCGTGATGATGACGATGATGATGATGATAGTAATAATGATATCCTTGACATGGTTTTAAATTTTTAAATTAGATACTGAAAATTTTTTTGAACCAAAGGAAATAATGCTGATTGAAATTCCACAATTTTCTCATAATATTTTCTGGATGACTTGATGTCGTCAATTGAATTTGATTAATTTATTTCTTACCCAAAAAGAACTCGAGAATATTTGAATCAAAAGGAATTTACAGAGTCAGGATTCTTATCGGGTTCTTCAACTATTACTGTTTATCGTTTTATAAATAAAATCTTCGATTATCATCACAAACAAAGCAAAGTTTTTTTCACTTTGGATCAAAACTCAATGGATTTGAGCCATTAAGGGATTTTGTTAACAGAGAAATTTCTTTTTTTTTAGTTGAGAGATTTTTCAGCATTTGAAAATTTCTAGTTAGGGTTTTCTTTAAAATTTTCCCAAAAGATATTTATCGTGAGGATATAACAAAATTCTGCCAACTTGGTAAATTTTTAGTTTTTGAAACACGCAACGGGTCAGGATTTTCCGTGATTCTAGTTTTTGCAATCAAATAAAAGGGGTCCTTTGTTTTATTTGAATCGGCAAATGTTACCAAAGAATCCTATTTTCCTCATTATTTGGTATCAAGTGAACATGACACTGTAACTTTGACATCTTTAGGAACAACTAGAGGGGAGACACCATAATAACGGATTGGGTTTCCTGTCAACTGATCGGCCGGAAACACTTTCGGGAATTAATTCTGGTAGCTACGATTTTGATAATCATCGAACCAAATTTTATAATATGAATATAAAATAGCAAAAATTATTATGGGGTGCGCTGCAACAAAACCAGAAAAAGTGAACATTAGGATGACGCTACCTTGGCCGTTATGTTGGCTTAATTTGTGTTTTTTCTTATTCAGTGCCACAAATACTATCGCTGTTATCCCTGATTTTCAGAATTAATCATTTAAGAGAAATTCGCTTTCTTTCTTTAATTGTTTCTTAGTTTGCTCTAATTTCTTAGTTTTATCATTTTTACCTCAGGTTTTAGCATAGCCTTCCGGATCACGAAAGCTTTTCCGCTATGCGTTCATTTTCCATAGTGCCAGAAATTTTGTTATTACTAGGTTGGAATTTTATTCATTAATCATCATTTCTGCAGTTTGTATATAGGAAATAAACTCATACCAGTTTAGAATTATGATAATCATTAACATAAGTAGAGACATTCGATTCTTCCAATCAAATCTTAAAAGTGAAATTATGAAAAACATCTTTATCTTACATTTTTTTTATCAACTCATTTAGCAATTCACAAAGCTTGATTAATGTTATTAAGTAAATATTGTTTGTGAAGACAAATGTGCATTCTGAAATATCTTTATGTCATTTAAAAATTACTTTACATTTTGCAACAATATTATTATTTTGGTTGAATTGCAAAAGTTTTTCAATTTGTTTGGCCTATTTTTTAATAAATTGGTATCAATATTACTTTAATACTTCTTATATTTGGACATTATTTGGTAAATGCAAAAATTGATTTTATTTAAACAAATTTTCAACAAAAATTTTCAAAAAACACTTAAAACAACACAAATTATTAATTTTACAATATAGTTTTTAAGCATTAAAAGCATATTATTCATTTTAAATTGTTATTTTTGGTAATTATACTATGTAAACTTTGATATTAAATTAAAAATTAATTAAAAGTTAAACAATTAAAATTTAAATTGATTTTTTGTAATTATCATAAATTTTTGAAAAATTATAATTGAAAATAAAAATTATTAACAGCATTTTGTAATAACTTAAATTAAATAATGGTTTTAAATTTATCTTTTATATAAAGCAAATAATATTTTAAAAATATTATTATTGCTTAAATTTTAAAAAAAAATGTTAACATTAAAAATTAATATGTTTTTATGTTTTTAATCATTATTTTACCAGTTTTTAATAATTTAAACTAAAAAATTTATTACCAATTTTTTGTTTTTACAATTTTAAAATTAAAACCAAAAAAAGTATTAAAATATATTAATATTATTTTTTAAATTGTCAATAATACTATTATAAATTAAAATAATAAATTAATAGATAATATTATAAAAGTATTTTTTTAGTATATTAATTGTTAATACTTCTTAATTTTAAGTGTATAATAATACTAATATTATAATATAAGTTTTTTTTTTAAATTTTAATTATTATTATGTATTTATATATTTCTTCTTAAAAATTAATCTAAAATTTATCTGTTGTTGTTGAGAATTTTTTTAAAACTATTTTTGCAATTGTCTAAAATGTTTTTTTATTTAAAAACATAAAATATTTAATAATTTTTTAGTGTTTTTTTTTAATTTTATAATAAAGCTTTAATTTAATAATATAAATAATCTTAATTAAAGATTATTTTTTTAAAAAATTCAGTTGAAAAATAATAGTTTTATTTAATAAATAAATACAAGTAAGTGTTTTAATAAGTTTATTATAATAATTTAATTTTTATTTTTATTTTTTATTTTTTATTTTTTTTAATTATTTAAAAATTTATTTTAATAGTAAAAACTAAAAAATAATTAATATAAAAAATGCTTTTTTCTTAATATTAAAACTATTATATATATATATATTTGTAATTTTACAAAAAAACATATTATAATACTCTATTTTTTAATATTTTAATATAGTATTTATTATTATTACACTATTAGTATTTATTGCTATTATATTGTTTTATGATTTTTATTAAATTCTTAAATCATAATATTATTATTTTTTTTAAAATTAAGCTTTATAAAAATTGAAGTTAAATTTTTTATTGAATTTTATATTGTTATAGTAATTTAATATTATATTGTTAACCTATTATTGTAATTTTTGAAACTATAAATTAATTAATTATTTAATATTATTAATTATTATTTTGTTAAATATTTTAATTAAGTTTTTTAAGTATAATATTTATATATTTAAGTGTTTTTTAAGTTAATAATAGCAATAATTAATTGGAAATTTTGCTTTAAATTTTTAAATATATTTAATATCAATTTTATTATGTTTACTTTTTTTATTATTAATATATTGTTCAATATTATTTTTAATTTTTTAATGATTTTATTAATAAATTTATTATTGTATTTAAAAATAATAGTATATAAATAAAATTTTTTTTTATATCAAAGTTTTTTATTATTTTTTATATATATGTTATTTTAAAACTACTAATTATAAAAAATTCTTAAAGCAAAGCAAATTAGCTAAAAATAAAATTGTGATTAAGTATAAATATAATTTAATTGGTCAATTACAAAATAATAAACAATATAGTTATATATTAACAAAAGTTTTTTTGAAAGTATTTAAAATTAAAATTACTATAAATATAAGTTTTTTAAATCTCTTATTTTTTTTTGTTAATAAAACTTACTAAAAAACTTTTTTTATTATATATGTTTTTTTTGTTTTTATATTGTTAAAACGATTCTGTATACTAGATAGTGATTGGGCTGCACTTGTTAAAATAAAAAAATATTGTTAAAACTTTTATTATTATGTATTTTTTATTGTTATTATCTCTGTTTTTTTGTTATTAAAATTAAACTTATTATTATATTATGTCTTTTTTTTTGTTATTTTTATTTAAGATATTTTTATTATTATGTTAAATTTTTGTAAATATTATTTTAATATTACCAAATTATATAAATTTTTTATTAAAAAATTTAATAATAATTAAATATTTATTAACAATTTTTGGATCAAATTTAATAAAAATAAGTAAATAAATAATAATAAATAAAAAACATATGTTTATTAACTTTTTAAAACTTTAAAAATTAAGTGAATATAAAAATAATATTCTTTTTAAAAATTTTTACATAACTTAAAAGCAGCTTTCTATTAATTACAAAACTAAAATAAAATTAATTTGGTTTATTATAACAATAAAAATTTGAATTAAAAAAATAAAAGATACTTTTAATTATAATTACTTTTTTGATAAATATAATATATAAAAACAGTTAAAATTTGTTAAAATATTATTATTAAAAAGCATTTAAAAATTATAAACCATAAATAATTATTAATATTGTTTAAAAAAAAATTAAATAATCATATGAAAATTTGGGTGGTAAATATTTTTAAATTTAAGAAGTTTTTAATATTAAACACAAACTTATAAATTTAATAAATTTTTATCTTATTGATAAAGTTAATCTAAAAACTAATATTTTTAATATCAATAAGTTTTTAGTTAAAAAAACTATTAGGTAAGACAATTTATTATTTGAAAATTTTGCTATAATTTTTGTTTTACAATTTTAAAACAATCTGTAAATTTAATGTAAACATAATTAGTATTTATTTATTATATATATTTATAATAATCATAGATATTAAAATATTAATAAACATTTTTTTGTTAATAAAAAAAAAAATAAAACAGTTACAGCAAAATTAAAGGTTATTTAAATATTTACTTTTTATTAGACTCTATAATATATGCTTTTTGATCAAAATAATATTAAAACAAAATATATTATAGCTATTTTTTTGGCCTTTATAAAGAAAAGCAAAAATATAATGTTATTTTTTATATGGTATATATTGTTTAAACATAGATTAAAACATTTATTATAGTTTAATTCTTAATAAAATAATATAAACAATATATAAAACAATTTAAATTAGCTGTATAAATACTATTTGAAATGTTATAACTAACTATTTAATTTAAATAAATACAAATTATATTTTAAAAAATTATTTAAACAATTTCAATAAATAGATACTTTAAACTTAACAATATTTATTCTTTTTTTTTTAAGAATTTTAATAAATTTTTTTAAGTCTTATTATAATAAACTCAAAACAAAAACTTTTTATACATATAATCTTATTAATAATATTTATTTTGTTGTTTTTTATAACCAATTTTTTGAATTTAGAGTTTTTATTAAATATTATATTTTTTTAATTGCTTTTATTATCTTTTTATTTATATTTTAATCATTTGTTAATTATTATATTTACTAATTATTATTATTATTTTTATTATAAATATATACTATATAATTTTAAAAGTTAATATTAAAAAAGAGATTATTGTAAAAAAAGCTGTTCTTAATTTTTATTTTAAAACAATCTCTATTAACAATTTAAGTTTTAAAATTTTTATTAAAATTCACTAATTTTTTTTTGTCCAAAAACTTATTGCAAAAAAAGTGTATACTAGTTTAAAAAAATTGCAAGAAAAAAAAAAGTACCAAAACTTTTATTTACAGAATATAATACAAATTTTTTTACTAATACATGCTATTACTTGAATAGAAAAACCAATTCAAAGCTATTAAAAAAAGGTAATTAATACATAATAATATAGAAAAATATAATAATGTAAAATAACACAAAATAACATGTAATAACTCAAAATAATACAAAATAATATAAAATAACACAAAATAATTAATTATAATATAGAATAATTAGTTATAACATAAAAAAATAAAGCAATAACAAAAATAATAAGCAATAATTAATAATAACAAACATTAAAAGCAATCTTGTAAAATTAAAAAATATATATAAAAACAAATAGTTTTAACAAATAAAAAAAATATAAAAAAAAATTCCTCTCTCTATTTCCAAAAAAACATATTTTAGCTTTAAATTTAATAAAATCTTTTTATCTTATTATTAAATAAAAATATTATTTAATTTACTTGTATATAATTACAAAATTTGTGTTGTTAAAATTAAATTAATTGTTTTTCTTATCTTTGTCTTAAGCCAAATATTATTAGCATAAACAGCTTCAGAACTCTAATAACTTGGATTAATTGCTCTTAATTATGATAATTAATAATATTAATTTCTTTTTTCTTTTTTTTTCTTTTTAATTTTTTGTTTTTTTTGTTTTTTTTTGTTTTTTTTGTTTTTTTTTAATTCTTTTTTTCTTTCTATAGAACACCAACAAAAAAAATTGACTGTTTAAAAATAAACTTCATGATATTTTAATAAAAAAAAAAGTTTTTTCTAAGTTTAAATATTAATTTTATTTTGTTAACTTATTAGAAAAGTAAAAAAAATAATACCAGATTCTAGTGACTGTATTCGATTAACTCAGAAAAAATAGCTTATATTTACAATTACAAACTGCCAAAATGTATTTTTGTGTCTTATAACCAAAAAACTTTATATGTAAATTTATATATAACAGAAATTTTCAGAGATTGATAAACTCCAACATACTTTCTGTGCAATTAAAGAAAATTCTATAGCTTTTTATTTAAATTTAGAACATTAAACATTATCACAATATTTTACCAAGTTTATTTATAATAATGCTTTCTTATTATTATGTTTTTTATAAATAATTTTGTAATAATATTAATATTTTAACATTTAAGATATAAAAGAATTTTCAAAAAACCTTTAAAAAAAGTAGTTTAAAGGTATATTAATCTTATAGCTTAATAATATTAATATCAAAAAATTGAAAAAACCACAGAAAAAAATTGATTGAAAATAAATAAATAATTTAAAAAAACTAGAAATTAGTCTTATAATTTAAAAAACAAAAAAACATAAATAAAGTAAAAAAATTTGTTACATGTTTAAAAAAAGCATTAAAACCTGTTTTTAAAGAATAATAAAAACAATTTATAATTATTTTTTAATAATAAAATAGTAATATATATAAAAAATTAAAGTAGTTTTAACTTTACAAAAAAAAACAATTAATAAGTTTTTTGACTAATTTGTAATAATAAAATTAAACGTTTTTTTACTTACTTTTATATATTATTAATATAAATTAATAAATTAATTTTGTTAGTCAAAATTTATTAAAATTAATTTTATTAATTTATATTATATATTGCTAATCAAAAATAATTAATTATATGACTAGATTGTTTTGTTTTAAGAACTTCCTAATTATGATTTTTAAATTTAAATTAAATTGTTATAAGCTTTTAAATAATTATTAAATTATACTGTTAATGTTTTTTAAAATATGTATTATTATTTTAGTTTTTGATTATTATTTAAATTTTTTTATACAAATTTTTATGCTTATAAAATTATATTTGATGTAATTTAAAATTAATTATTTTTTAAATAATATTTAATTAAAACTATTAATTATAAATTACATAAAATTTAATTTAATAATACTAATAATAATTATGTTTTAATTTTAGGTATTTGTATTATTATTATTAGTTTATTATAATGTAATTTTAATTAGTTATTATGTATTGTTTTTATAATATTTTTTTATTTAGTTTTAATTTATATAATTTATTTTCAAATGTTTTATAAATATTATTACCAAGAAAAAAACACAAATTTAGTAATTTTTTTAGCAATAACAATGTTTTTTTTAAACAATATATATAATTATTAATTATAGTATATATATAATTATATAAATGTTTTTAATATTTAAAAGAATAAGAAGAATAATAAACAGATTATTAAAGCAAAAAATATTATTATTATTATTTATTTTTGAACAAGAATTAATTTTAATAAAAATTTTATAAAAAATAATAATTAAATATTATAAAAGCATAAAAAATATAATTAGCCAAAAATTAAAACTAATATAACAATATTGTAATCAAAATTTTTTTAATTAATTATTAAAAATATGAAATATTCAAAAATTTAGTTTATAAAAAATAAAAATAAAAAAATTTTTAAGAAAATTTATAAAAAAAATATAATTAAAATATTTAATTAATTTTAATATAATTATTGAGATTATATTTTTAATAATATAACAACTTTATTATTTAATTAATATTATAATAAAAACAAAAAGTTTTGATATAACCAAGACTTTTGGTATTTGGCATCCTAATGACAGAGTTTGTTCTGGCTACACCAGTTCACTATTAGTGATACTTTGGTCATATTTTATGAAGGCATTACACCATTATTTGTTAGTGACTAAAAGAAAGAGATTATATAATCCAAAATATTTAAGCATAGCCTGCATTAGGTATGGAAAAATAGAGAATTCTGATCACATTTTCTCATGCTTATATAATAGTGAAACTAAAAAAGTATTGTTATTAGAAGCTGCTATGGTGTTACTCATAGAATATAGGGAGTATATTAGCATATAAATTAACCAATTAGGAGTAGCCATAATAAATATGAAATTTTAGGATTTTTCTCAAAGGGAATTGTAGGATTTTAGGAATTTCAAGATTCTTGTACAAGAAATCGCAGGATTCTAGAATTCCAGAATTCCTCTCAAAAAAAATTGCAAGATTCCAAGAATTCCAGAATTTCTGGTGTGAAGAATTGAGGAATTGAGGAATCTCAATTATGTATATATAGCAATAGTGCTAAAAGTAGAAAAGACAGAATTCTTTTAGTTAAAGATCTTTTAGTTTAGATCTGATCTAAACAAACATTTCATTTACAACTATCAATAAATAATTATTCACCATCTTAATCTGCTTTCCACTATCAACACTTCATGTTGATAGTAATTAACACTTAACCACACTGGAACAATAGCTCTTGATTACAGCTATTGATTGGATACTAACTTGCAATTGCTGTTGTTTATTTTCTTTATTTTCTTTTATTTTCTTTTATTTCTTTTGTATTTCTTTTTGGTTGACTAATTGATTAAGAATTAAGCATTGAGATACAGACATCATAGGAACTGGTAAAAGACCCATGAAACAAGGGTAAAACACTCATAGATTTGAGGATAATTTCCCAGAAAAATTACCAGCCACCATGCTGAGAAAAAAATTTGACAGAATTGCAATTCTGAGAGGCTACTAAAAACAACTATTAAATTTCTATTCATTATACAAAAAACTATACAACAAAATCTTCAAATCAACAAAACCTTCAGATATCAACACTAAAATACCAACCAAGCACCAAGTTACGGATTTGTTATTTGCTTTGAGATTCCAAATAATCATCTGTAACATTTGGTGCTTCCTGTGAGGTATAATCTTACAGAGAACCAACACCAACAACAATCATCCAAAAGTGACAGAATCAGAAATCATAAGAGCAAACCATTTAAGATTCGCCAAATTCTTGTTTCAACAGTACAGCCAACAATTAAGATTAAACAATAACTATTTCCCAATAGAATCAGCCTTTAACTTCTACATCAATAATAAAATCACAGACTGCTTAAGAGGAACAGTTGACATTGAATTCACAAGAGAAAACTTTTATACAGAATTATTTTAATATACCAGCTTACCAAAAAACTACAGTTTTGCACCAATTATCAGGGAAATTAATCAAACCATTGAAAGATACACACAACAACAATTCCCCATCACCTATGCAAACAAAGGCAAAGAAAGGTTGCAAACACCAGCAGTAACACCAAAACAAATACAACCACCCACTTGAAAAAAAACCAAAGTAATTACAGAACTAGAGAAAGAGACAATATTATTCAACATGTACTCAGATTCAACAACAGGACATTTCCATAAAGAAGCAACCATGGAAAGAACCAGAAAAAAATATTATTGGCCAACAATGTATCCAGACATTATCCAATATGTTTAAAATTGTGATGCTTGTCAGAGAAAAGAAGGAACAAGACCCAGTGAACCATTAAGACCAATCAAAGTAGGATAACTATTTAATCACATTGGAATTGACTTAGTTAGACCATTAACAATCACCAGCAGAAACAACAGATATATTGCAGTAGCTATGAACTATCTCACTAAATAGCCAGAAGCAAAAGCCATTCAAAAAGCAGATGCAAAATCTGTTGCTGAATTTGTTCATCAAGATTTGATCTGTTAACATGGATGTTCAAAAGAACTACTATCAGATCAGAGAACTCACTTTGTGAATAGAACATTGACAGAATTAAGTCAAAGATTTGAGATAAAAAGACCATTATTATTATCATACCATCCATAAACAAATGGGTTAGTTGAAAGGTTTAACAGAACATTATGTAAAACAATTACCAAGATCAGTCAAAAAAACCAAGCCAAATGGAACTTGTATATACCATCAGTATTATTTGCTTATTAGACAATGAAGCAGGACACTACACAAACAACACCATTTGAATTAGTATATAGTAGAACAGCAACATTACTAATTGAGATAAAAATCAACACCTATTCAACAGAACCAATAATTGAAGATAATTTTCAGAAAACATTGCTAAGAAAAACATATGACTTGATGAAAATGCTAGAAAACAAACAACAAAAAGCAGCTGACAACATCCAAAAGTCACAAGAAAAACAAAAAAAAAGACACAATAACCAACTATCAGAGAAACCAGTTGAATTCAAGATTGAAGACAAAGTACTTCTACATTATACCAAAGTGAAAAAACAATGGAGTAGAAAATTTGATCTGAAATGGGACAAACCATTTTACATAGAAGAATTTCTTGGAAATGGAGCTTATAAATTAAGATAGGACAACAAAATCTTAACCAAAGCAGCACATAGTGATCGATTAAAATCATATTACCATATAGTGTCGTCATCTACCAGTAATATTTCACAATTAGGAGTGCAGAGAATATTAGTTCAACCAGATGAGATTTCACAAGATCTGGAACCAATCATAATCATTGGACCAAACACATAAAATTGAATAATAATAAAGTATATAAGACATGATAGATGTGACAAAAGACTTCAGAAAAATGGAAATTACTGACAACATCCACTTACTAACACAACAACTCTTCCAACTGATTCAACAACAGAATATGGAAATTACTATCAATTAACAAACCATTTGATACTAAGATACCAGAAAAATACCCAAATACAAAAGTCAAAAGAAAACAGAAAACACTATCAATAAAATGGTTCTGAAAATAAAATTAGCATTAGAAGAACTAACAAGTGTCACCACATATCAAGAGTTGACCAAAAAAACTTGGAAATGGTGAATACACAAATTTCCAAGGAACTTTTGTTATTTCCACTTGGGACAACACTTGAATATTTAGAACTTATACACAGACAAAACAAAACGATTATTTGACACAACAATACTGCAACAACTGGAACAATTTGTGGGAAAAAACAATTTGACTACACAAGCAAGAGCCATCTATTGGCTACATACAGAATTCCAAGACAGACTGGAAATCTTACTTAATCTGGAATTGAACTCCATTACAGTTAACCAAATGGGAAAAATAACCAACACCCAATTTGAGGAATTACAGAACAAAATAACCCAAGTAATTCTCGAAAAAGAAGTTCAAAAAATACTCAAAGACAGAGAATTAGAGTTAGAAAATTTAGGAGATCTCAATGGAGCTCAGTATTAAAAAAGAGAGATTAATGTTACTTATAAAATATAGGAAGTATATTAGCATATAAATTAGCCAATCAGGGGTAGCCATAGTAAATGTGGAATTCCAGGATTCCTTTCAAAAGAAATCACAGGATTTCAGAAATTTCAGGATTCTTGTACAAGGTATCACAAGATTCCAAAATTCCAGGATTTCTGGTGTAAAGAATTGAGAAATTGAGGAATCTTAATTATGTATATATAGCAATAGTGCTAGAAGTAGAAAAGACAAAATTTTTTTAGTTAGAGACCATCTAATTTAGATCTGATCTAAACAAACATTTTATTTATAACTATCAATAAATAATTATTCACCATCTCAATTCACTCTCCACTATTAACACTTCATGTTGATAGTAATTGACACTTAACCACACTGGAACAATAGCTCTTAATCACAGCTATTGACTGAATACTAATTTGCAATTGCTGTTGTTTATTTTCTTTATCTTTTTTTATTTTCTTTTATTTCTTTTGTATTTTTTTTTGGTTAACTAATTGATTAAGGATTAAGTACTAAGATACAGACATCATAAGAACTGGTAAAAGACCCGTAAAACAAGGGTAGAACACTCATAGATTTGAGGATAGTTTACCAGAAGGATTACCAGTTACCACGCTGAGAAAAAAATTTGATGAAATTGCAATTCTGAAAGGCTACTGAAAACAACTATTAAATCTCTGTCTATTATACAAAGAACTTCACAACAAAACCTTCAGATCAACAAAACCTTCAGATATCAACACCAGAATACTAACCAAGCACCAAGTTATGGATTTGTTATTTGCTTTAAGACCCCAAATAATCATCTATAACAATAGAATAAGAGAGGTTGTTAGGAATGTCTACTAAAAAAAATATGGTTATTTGAACTCTGCACAAGACTAGGTTGTTTATTGGTTTGTATATGGTGCTGGCTAAAAGATTTGTGTTGAAGAATTGGATGGTTGATACAGTATGCCATTTGGACACTAATTCTGATGGTGGTGCTCTGGTTATTAATTTTGTCCATTGTTACTCAAGTAGAAAAACAAATCCAAATTATGAAAAAATGTAATCAAAAATGTGATAACACAGAATAATACAAAAGAATACAAAATAACACATAATAACTTAGGATAACATAATACAAAACTTGATAATATGTTATAGTATAAAATAACTAGTTAAAATATATAAGAGCTAATAATAACATAAAAGAACAAAGTGATAATAGAAATAATGAAGCAATAGCTAGCAAGAACAAAACAATTAAAAAGTAATTCTATAGAACCAAAAAAATGTATAAAAACAAATAGTTGTAAAAGTTAAAAAAACAGCCAGACAAGAATCAATTTTTTTACCTTATAACTATTACATCTTACAAAAAATAAAGAATTTATTTGAAATTGGAAATCATCAATATATGGTTTTTAATCATCCCATGTTTTTTTCAAACTAATTACTGTTTTATACTTTTATTCTGGAACAGATGCTCTTAGCATAAATGTCTCAAACCCTTAATAACTTGAACCAATTGTTCTTAATTATAACAATTGACAATACCAATTTATTTATTTTTATTTTTATTTATTTTTATTTTATTTTATTTTATTTTATTTTATTTTATTTTATTTTATTTTATTCTCTCTTGTAAAACAACAACATAGAAAAATTAACTGTCTGGAAATAGACTTTGTAATAGCCTGGTAAAAAAAAGAAGCTCCTTGTAAGTTTGGATATTAATATTATCTTAGTAGCTTACCAGAAGAGCAAAAAGATCCCACCAGATCTTAACAACTGTGCTCATTAGCTTAAAGAAGATAACTTATATTTACAACAAAAAGTTGCAAAATATAAAGAAAAAACTCTGTGTTTTATAACCAAAGAACTTCATAGATAAATACACATTTAGAGAAAAACTTTCAAAGACTGATAACACTAATATACCAAACAAGTTTACCAAAAGAAAACCATTAAAAGCTCTTTAAAAACCCAAATTTAAAGTACCAAATGTTATTATCATATTTTACCAAGTTTATTCATAACACTATGGTCTTGCTGAGAGTCACAAATTTGCTATTTGACTGCTAACAGCCAAGTTAAGATCTTATTATAAAAAATATAACTTTTTGTCATAAAATGGGTCCACTATTTTTTTAGTGTTTGGTTTGTTATTTTTATGGTTTTCAAAAATAATTCGCAGTTTTAAAATTAAATTGGGTATACATATTTATTTTGGATTATAATTTTGTCTATTCAGGCTGAATTTTAGTTTTTTAAATAATGTTTCTTTGATGAATAAATTAAGTATATAGTGCTGCTTTGATTGGCCCAAGTGGCTGATTATATGTAAAAAAAGCATAAGCTATACTTAATTTAGGATGTTGTTTAATCTTATGTATTTAGATAGTAATTGGACTATACTCACTAAATTGTAATAAAAATAAATAAAAAAAACAAGATTAAATAATAAAACTAATAGCTTATTTGTTAAAATAAAACATATATAAATAATATATATTTAAAGATTATAAAATAATAAAAAAATTTAAAATATTAATAATAAGTATATAATATACTTATAATATTAATAAAAAGTATTTAAGACTTAAAATAAAACATAAAATATAAAAAAAAATTAACTTAATATAAAATTAATACTTTTTTAAATTAATAAAAAATCTATATATATAATTAAATTATACTATTTTAAACCTATTTTAATACATTATTTATTTATATATATTAAATTAATTAATTCAATTGTAAACTTACTTGACATATTATTTTTTTATAAATTATTAATTTAAATAATTAGATTTAAATAGTTAAATTTAAAATTTGATTATATATTATTAATACTAATTAGAATTATAATTAATATAATTAAAAATAAATAAATTAATTATATTTTTTGGTAACTATTAAATTGCATAAATAAATATAAATATAAATCTTAAAGTATAATAAAATTTATTATTATTAAATTACATATATTAATTTTTAATTTTTATTGGTGTTTTTTAATTTATCAAGATTTTTATATTTAATTTAATTAAACAGTTAAATAATAGTCTGGTAAAAAAAAAATTGGAAATATAAAAATAATTACTAACTAATATACCAAATTACATAAAATAATTTTCATTAAAAAATTAAATACTATATAATTTTATTAAAAAAATCAATAAAAAATTTTTTTATTATTTGTTTTAATTATCATTTTACAATACTGTTTCGTTGATTTTACTAATCTAATAAAAGTAGATTTAGAAATAATTTGTTACTTTTCTCTTATAAATTTTTTTAATTTATTATAATTTTAAGATATTTTTTTTTATATTTTTTTTAACAATAATTCAAAGATTTTCTATTGGATTTAAATCAAAACTATTAGGTAGTTACTTTAACAAATTAGTTGTATTTTTAGCAATAAATTTTTTGACAAACTTATTGGTATATTTGAAGTTATTATCTTATTAAAATTACTAATTATTACTTAATATTATTCTAATTTTAAGTAAGAAGTGATAAAAAATATTTATATAAAATTAAGTATTTATTATTTGAACAAAACAAAATAAACTAGTCTTTTTTTTTATAAAAACTCTTTTATACAAAAATTTTTGTTTGATTTTTAAACATAGAACAAATTAGTTAAGTATTTTTATGCCAATATTTTACTATATTTTGAAAAAATTAAAAAGATATTTTATTAGTAAAAATTGTTTTTTTTCAATCATTATTTAAGTATTTTTTGGCTTATTCTATACGTTTTTGCTTATGTTTTTTAGTTAATATTGAAGTTGTTTTAGAAAAACTTTTTTTATAATTAAAGTTAGATAAATAGTTTTAAATAATAACATAAAAAATATTTATTCTTTTCTTAGTCAATTTTATTGCTAAATATTTAGATAAAACTAAAAAATTTTTATAAATAATCTGTTTTAATACTTTCAAAAAAAATTCTGTAATTTTTCTTGATCAACTATTATTATTTGCATGCTTTATTATTCTTTTTTTTTTTGAGTTTTTTAAGAATATTATAGATAATAAAAAAAAAAAAATTTATTTTATTTTGTATTTATTTTATCTTTGTATTTTTTGTTTTTAAAATATAATACAATTTATTATTGTGTTTTTTGTTTTAAAACCAGTATTTTAAAAACATGTTTTAAAAAAAACTATTAATTAATATATAACAAAATGTTTTTAAAATTTAACCACTTACTTAATATTTTGTTTCTATTTTTATCATTATAAAACTTACTAAAAATGATTAAATCAAATACAATCTTAGTAAATTTATATTTTTCCAATTTTTTTCTTATTAAATTGTATGTTATACAGTATATTGCAAAAAAAATTGAATAGAAAAAAATAATTACTGCATTTTATTCAATATATTAATAGATATAAATTATATATTATTAGAAAACTAAAAAGTACATAATTTTATTAAAAAAAATTTAATATAATATATTTTTTCTATTTGTAATTATTATTTTAAAATAGTGTTTTATTAATTCTATTCTAATTTATCTCAATTTTTAGACATATACTTTTTTACATTTCTTTTTACAATAATCTATAAGTTTTTAATAAGATTTAAGTAAAACTATTAGATGACTAAGCTATAATTTTAGACATATTTTTTTAAAAAAAAACTTTGGCTAAATAATTTGTGTACTTTGAATTATTGTTTTGTTAAAACTATTACTTATTTCTTAATATTTTTTTTATCTTAGATAAATATTCATGAATAATTTTTATATAAAACTTAATATTTATTATTTAAGTAAAACAAAATAAACTTATTTTTTTTCTTATAAAAACTATTTTATGCCATAATTTTTATTCAATTTTTTAGTATAGCATAAATTAGTTATTGGCTTTTATTTTAATATTTTATTGTATTTTAGAATAAACAAAAAGCTATTTCATTCAAAAAAACAGTTTTTTTCAATTATTATTAAGATATTCTTAAATTCATTTTACATAATTTTTTTTGTAAAAATTAATAAACATTAAAGTTGTTAAAAACAAATCTTTTTTATATTTATAATTAATTAAATATTTTTAAATTGTACTAAAAAAAATGTCTATATTTTTTTTTGTTAATTTTATTTTTAAAGTCCTCAAAAATATTAAAAAATCTTAATAAAAATATTGTCTTAATGTTTATAATACATTTTTTTTTAATTTTTTATAGTTAATTATTTCTATTTATATGTTTTATTATTTTTGTTTTTTAAGTTTTTTAAAAATATTATAAATAGTAAAATATAGTATATTTGTTTGCTGTTTTATTTTAGTTGTATTTTATATTTCTTTATTTCAAAAATATAATATAGTTTAGTACTGTGTTTTTTGCTTGAAAGATAATATTATACAAAAAAATTTCTAAAAAAATTATTAGTAAAACATATAAAAAAAATTTATTATATTTAGTTATTTATCTTAGCATTATTATTCAAGTAGAAAAATAATTAAAAACTCATTAAAAAAAACATAAGAACTATATAATAACATAAAAAAAACGTAATAACATGAGATAACACAAAATAATACAGAATAACATAAAATAACTTAAAATAATACAAGATAATACACAATAATACAAAATAATACAGAATAATTAATAATAACATAAAATAATTAATTATAATATAAAAGAATAAAACAATTGAAAGCAATTCTATAGAACTAGAAAATATGTATATAAAAAAATAGTTTTAGCAGATAGAAAAAAACAAACTAGACAAAAATTAGCTTAATATTTTTATATTATTTTTAGTCTTAAAAACTATTTTCTTTTTTTCATTTTTTATATTCTAAATTTACCAAATAAAATATTATTGTTTAATTTACAAGTCTATAATTTTAACACTCTAATTGTTAAGATTTGATTAATTGTTTTTACTTATCTTTATTTCAGACCAAATGTTATTAGCATAAATGCTTTTAAAACATTAATAACTAAACCAATTATTTTTGATTACAATAATTAACAAAATATTAAATTTTTTTTATTTTATTTTTTTTGTAAAACAGCAACATTAAAAATTGACTGTTTAAAAATAGAATTTATAATAGTCTGGTAAAAAAGAGAAGCTTTTTTTAGATTTGAATATTAACTTTATTTTATTAACCTATCAAAAAAACAATACTGAATTCTAATAACTGTACTTATTAACTCAAAAAAAAATACAATTATAACAATATAAATAAAAAACAATATTTTTGTGTCTTATAATAAAAAAACTTAATAAGTAAAACTGTTAAAAAAAATTTTTTAAAGATTAATAACTGACTTTACTATCAAAAATTAATTTATCTAAAAATCAACTTGTTTTTAATATCAAATTATAAACACTAAATATTATGATAATATCTTATCAAGTTTATTCATAACAGTATTTATTTTTTAATTTAATTATTACAAACCAACTAAAATTGGTTAAACTATATCAAGTTTTATAATATGTGTTTTTGTTTGATTTTTTATATAATATACTGTATCTTTTTATTATAATTAAACTAATTATTAATCTTTTATTTTTTATTTACTAATTAATTTTTTTATTAAATATATTAATATAAGTTTTTTTTACATGGTTTTAATAGTAATTTTTATAATATATATTGTAATTTTTGTATTAAAAACTGTAAAAATTTACTGATAATAATATAAAATAGTTTATCTTATTTATAATTAAACTTTTTACTTTATTGTTTTTTAGCTTTAATATAGAGCAATAATATTTTGTTTTTGATTTTATAGCTTATTATATTATTTGATAACTAATTATTATGTTTTATTTTTTGTTATATTTATAATTATTTAATATTTTAAGCTGTTTTTTAAAGTTTTTTAAAGTTTTTATTAACTTATATATTCTTTTAAATAATGTTTAAAAATTTTTTTTTTAATAAAAATTTTATTTAAATATGTTAAAATAATAAGTTTAATTAGCAATATGGTTTTTTTATAAACTAATTTAAATAATAGTTCGAATCTCATTTTAGTTTCTGTTTTGTCTTTGGCAGTTTTATTTGGCTTTTTCTATTAAGATTTGTAAAAGATTTATCATAATTAATAATTTGGTTGTGTTAAATAATATTCATTTTTTGTTTACAATATTTATTAAATTGTTTATTATGTTCAATAAAAAGCAGATTTTAGTGCAAAAATTGTGAATAATTTATTTATTCAAGATATAAACTGAATTTGTACTGCTTTATTTTGGCATTTAAACTTTATATACTTTCTGAATTCATTAACAAATCTTTAATTGTTTTTTACATATATTTAATAAAAACAATTTATAGAAAATAACCAATTGTAATTAGAAAAAAGCTTTATAATAAAAATTATCTAAACATTTTGTGCTTAATATATAGTAATATTAAACTTTTTAATCATGTTTTTATATGCTTAAAAGACATCTTTACATAATCTAAGATATTGTATAATTATATTAAACTGTAAAAATTTTTAATAAAAGTTTGCTTTTTAGTGTTTTTTTTAGTATTATGTACTCTTTTTTTGAAAGCTTTAGATGTTAATATTTATGTATTCTTATATAAAAATTTTATTTTTAATAATTGTATTAATAAAACAGTGTTGATTTTTAATGATAAAAAGACTGTATTTATAATAGTTAATTTTATTTGTAATTTAGCTAAAAAACATTACAGCAAATTATAAATATTTAAATCTAAGTTTAAAGCAAATATAAAAAAAAATGGTCTAATAAATAATAATAAAATATTGTCTAATGTTTTTTGTAGTCTATTTAATTTGTTGTTGGTTAAAATAGTTTATTTGCTTAATATTATTAAGTTATTTGTTATTGGTTTTAAATTATATAGAGCTTGAATGTTCTTTTTAAGTATAAATAATAGTATAAAAATTTGTATAAGTGTATAATATTGTCTTAATTAGTCTATATGACTAATTATATTGTTATGGTTGAAACTCATAGTTTTTATTAGTTATCACATGTATTAGCCACTGATGTCATATAATTAGCCACCCTATTTTTAAATAGTGATTATTGACCTGATCAATGACCTAACTATTAACCTGATCATTGACCTGATCATTAACCTAGTCATTGACCACTTTCAATAGATATATAAGTGATAAGTCTTTTAGCTGTAGAAAAATATCAATGTAAGGAATTAAGACAATCAAAGAAATAAAATAACAAACTTCTATCTCAAACATTCTCTTATCACTAATTTCTCTTTCTCTACCTTCAAGTATCTGAACATCTTTTAAATAAAAAATTACTTGTTGGCACTTTCCTGAAATATGTAATTGCAGTATTTAAAGATTATTTGAATAAACATAACTGAAGAGCACAAGTTGATATTTGATATTGAATTCTAAGAGTGCCAACATAAAGCATAGAATTATACCAGCAGTGATCAATTGTTGATAGTACGGACTATCCCTCTACTTTTAAATTCTCTTGTTACTTTTTTGAAAAGAATAGTGACTGAGATATTTTATGAGACTGATCTCGCACATTGAATCTATACTCATTTAATTCGCACTTTAAAGTTGAATTCCCCTTTGATTATTTCCATCACCCTACAATTCTGTTCTCCCTTGCTATCTGTTAGCTTGTTATTCCAACTCATAACAATATATAATAAGCATATAAATTATATTTAGTTAAAATTACTTAGTTTATTTTTTTGTACTAAATAATAATTGAACTGTATTTATAAAAAAAATAAAATTACTGGTTTAATTTAAAAAATATTGTTTAGTACATTAAAACATATAACATTTGTCAAAAAAAAAACTTAATAAAAAAAATATATTTATTCAATTTTTATTAGTTAACTATTTAATAAAATTGGTATTAATATTATTAAATTTTTAATAATAACTTTTAATAATAACAAATATATTATAATAGTTATTAATTATCTTATAAATAAGTAAAAGTAAAAATTATTTTAAATTAAATAGCAGTTTCTATTGCTAATTTTATTTATGTAAATATTAAATGTTTTATTTAATAAAAAAGAGCTTTTTTTAATATACTAGTTAATAATTTTTGTAAAAAATCAAAAGTATATTATAAATTTTTATCTTTTATTTTTAAAAAAAATAGCTTAATAGAATATTTTAATAGAATATTATATAAAATTTTGGTTAAAACCAGTAAAAAAACAAACTTATAAAACAAAATATTGCTTTTAACTTTGTTTGTTTATAGAATTATAAATTATAATATAATAAGTTATAAATTTTTTTATTTGTTTTACGAAAAAATAGCAACTTTATTAATAAAAATTAATATTAAAACAATATTTTTTTAAAAAAACAGAATACAAAAATACAAAAATATTTTGCAAAAAAAACTTAATATAATTTTTAATTTATTAATAAAGACATAAGTAATGGTTTTTAAAAAAATAAAACAGTTTTAAAAAAATTCAAAAAAAAAACATATAAAATACTTTTTTTAAGTATTAGTAACTTAATTTTAAAATACTATTTAAATAAAAATAATATATATAAAGATAAGTTTTTTAGCCAATAAAAAAAAATTTTTATAATTAACAAAATTTTAAACAATAATTTTTATATTTTATAAAATTAATATAGAATAATCTTTAATAATTAATTTGTATATAATATACAATTCAAAAAATAAATAAATTAGTTTTAAAAAAACTCAAAAAAAAACATATAAAACACTTTTTTTAAGTATTGGTAATTTAATTATAAAATATTATTTGAATAAAATAATATCTATAAAAATAAATTCTTTATAATTAATAAAATTTTGAACAATAGTTTTTATATTTTATAAAATTAATATAAAATATATACTATTATTAAACCAAAGAAAATTATTATTAAAAAAAAAACTGGTAATAAAATAAATAAATATATGCTTAAATATATAATATTAATTATATTATTGTTTTTTAACATATTTAAAAAAACAATTAAAAAAATTTTGCTTATAAATAAAAATTTTGTTTTATAAAAAACAATTAAAGCTTTATAATTGTTTTAATAAAATTATAGAAAATATAAAGCTCTTAAAAAACAACTTTAAAAATACAAGTAAAAATTTTGAATATTATATACAATTAAATATTCCAAAAATTTTAATTATTGTTAAAAAAACCAAAACTTTTATACAAAAATTTGGTTTTTTAAATACAAAACTTATTTTATTCCAAATATTATATACTTTTTTAATAAAAAACTTTTATAATTAGTTAGTTTTAAGTTAAATAAAACTTTTTAATTAAAATATTCTATAAATAATTTAATTTTATTAAAGCTTAATTTCTTTGAAAAAAATAATATTATAATTAAAACTTATAGTTTTTATTAATTATTACATATATTAGCCAATAATATTATATAATTAATTATTTAATTTTTTAAATAATAATCAATAATCTGATTATTAACATAATTGTTAATTTAATCATTGACTTAATTAATAATTTAATTATTAATCTGATTATTGATCTGATTATTAACCTAATTATTAATCATTTTAAATAGTTATATAAACAATAAGTTTTTTAGCTAAAGAAAAACATGTCAAAGATCAAAGTAATAAAATAATATCTATACATTCAATAATTTTTTTTTACTTATTTTTCTTTTTCAATTCCTTATTTTCAAGTATTTGAACATCTGTAAATAAAAAATTACTTGTTGGCATTTACATATTTTATCTTTTTTCTTTTTTAATTTGTATTGTTAGAATTAGTCTAAAAAGTAATTGCTTGCTCTTGTAATTTATTGAATAAAAAAATGATTGAAAAGCACAATGATATCTGTTATTAATTCTAAGAATTGCCAAGTAAGACATAGAATAATAGCAGTAGTATTAATTACAAACTATTCTTCTATTTTCAGATTTCCCAGAAAAGATTAAGTGATTGTAATTTTGAGACTGATCATGCACATTGGATCCTTACAAATTCAACTCGCTTCTTTAATTGAATTTCTCCTTTGATTATTTCCATCGATCTCAATAGCCTTTTCCTTTGCTATTGGTTAGCTTGTTACTCCAACTCTTAACAATACAATCTATTGGGTTGTCAATGTTGAGCAGAAAAAAAAATTGTAATATTTAAAATAAGATATATTTTTTGATATTAAAAAAAAGTAGAAGTACCGTAAGCATTTTTTGCCAACATTTTTAGATTTTATAAAATCAAAATAATTTTAATTTAACCAAGATAAAGATTTAAATATAAAAAATTTTTGTACTTAACTTAATATAGTCTTTACATAGGTTTAAGTAATTGGCTATATATAAAAAGCATATATATTACATAATAATACAAGCTGTTAAAACGATTATTTATTAATAAAATACTCTATTTTTTTGGTTATATTTTTTAATTTTTGATAATTGATTTAATTTTACAACATAAATCTGTATTAAGTTAATAAATGACTAATTAAATTAACAAATAACAATAATAAGAATTATTTTTTATTTTTTAATATTTGCAAAAATTCCTGTCTAATCAACAATTGTGAAATTTTATTACACAATTGCAAAATGTTTTTTTGTCAAAAAAACAAAAAAAGGCATAAACGCGATAATGGTGTTATAAGCATTTTGAGGAAAGCGTTACTAAACAACTGATTAGCATTCATCGGTTCAAATTTCTAACCAAAAAAGTGAACAAATTGATGAGATTTTCCTCATGCTTGATTGGTTAAATTAGAATATAAGCATCAAAAATGATGATAATTTCGAAATAGGCTTCATGTCAATACCAAAGTACAGGCGTGAGAGTTCGTTCTGTCCTTTGTGCCGTTTTTCTTTTGACCCTTATGTAATTGAATTTTTAATGCCTTCTTTAGCTGAGTTAACCAAACCAAAGACAGACGTTGGCAAGATAAAAACGTCCGTCATCACAAATTAGTCATTGATAAACCTTTGATGAAACCCTTCTCCAAAGTATAAAACCGTCAAACTTATTGCATAACATGACTACTTCCTCCACAAAACACATGGATCTACTACATGGGGAACCTGATAGGTTTAAACACTCGATCGCGGGTGCAGTTGCCGGGTGTGTAAGTTCGGTGGTGACCTGTCCGCTAGACGTGGTGAAAACACGGCTGCAAAATCAGGCTAATGCTGTGGGTTATGGTTGTGAAAGACACCAAACTGGGGCTCCCCTTTATAAAGGGACTGGAGGTATGACTAGAATTCTCGCTTGGTTCTTTATGATGGTCTCTTTGAGATCTCATTACACCTATTGGGAACAGGAACCTTGAGGCGAATATGGCGAGAAGAAGGTATACGCGGCCTGTATCGTGGCCTCGGTCCTACAATGTACGGTTATCTACCCACTTGGGCAATCTATTTTACTGCATATGACTACTTTAAAGATACTTTGGCTTCCAAAACAGGTAATTATTATGAGGATGATCTATAATTTCCATGTTTGAGCGAGGGATGAATGCCAATATTGGAATAAATATGTGAATATGAAGATTTTGATAACAACGGGAAATATAACGTCAAAACCATGATCATTAGCATCTCTTCCAACAAAGTTCAAGTCGCGTACCCAGTCTTATATGAATATTGACGAACTGTATCATAAATACCGGCTTGTTTTCCGCGGAAGTGTATCATAAATAGAAAAGAAAATTCATTCAAGGTTCGAAAGCAAGACTGATAGAATTACTTCGTCTCTTCTTGACACCATACATATACATAAAAACCCGGATTTGTGACATCGGCCTAGGAGCCCGAAGCGATTATCAATGGGTAGTGCATATATTCGCGGCGATGGGTGCTGGAGCCACAAGTACTATAGCCACTAATCCTTTTTGGGTGATCAAAACTCGCTTCATGGTATTTGTTGTGTTTCTATGGGAATTTTGTTTTTCTTTTTTTAAAGAAATCAGGAATTCTCTTAATATGATGTCACCCTCCTCGTGTATTTTCTATTCAATATTAATATGTTGAGTCATGTATTTTGTTGTCCATTTCCTTTTCGTTACTTTTCTCCTCAATTAAAGCCGAGTATTTTTTAATCACAACTCTCTTGATGGTAGACCCAAAATGATACCACCACTTATCGATATCAAAATACGATGCATGCGTTTTCGACTATTTACCGACAAGAAGGTATTCGCGGATTTTACAAAGGCCTCGGACCCTCATTAATGGGGGTCAGTCATGTCGCCGTGCAGTTCCCGTTGTATGAAAAGATGAAGGTTTGGTTAAGTATGTGTTTCAAATGAAATATATAAATATAACAAAGCCGAAACAGTTTATTAATTCGATCCCCTTTAACGTTCACTTAAAAGAAAAGCCAGATCGCGATCATCTCTCCAATCTTTCAATTCTATACGCTTCATCAGTATCCAAAATGATCGCATCAATGGCCACCTATCCTCACGAGGTTGTTCGTACGCGACTACAGAATCAAGCGGCAAAACCGCACAAATATCATGGTATATTCCACGCTGTTGGAGTGATTGCACATGAAGAAGGTTGGAAGGCATTTTATAAGGGGATGACGACCAATTTAATGCGTACTGTTCCTGCGAGCGCTTTAACAATTCTCACCTACGAAATTTTGGTAAGGCGGTTGGACGCTAGCTCAAATAAGGGTGGTTGAGAGATGATTTTTGTGTGCAAGAACCAATATTCAGGAAGTCAATAGGATATATCCTATGATAGTGTACAAACCTATCTCTTTTCTTACTGCTAGTACAACGTAACCTTGTTAACTTCAGGGGTATTTATTTGAAAATTTATGTATTTATTATTTTAACTTGCGAGTTAATCGGTAGAATATAGTTTTGAAATTTGAAATAGGTTTGATAAGCCATTCGGATTTTGATATATTTGTGATTTGCCTTTCATTATATAGCACAGAAAGGTAAACAAGTGTGATACCACTATATCTTGGTGGAAGTGCATGGCAAAACTTTATAATAAGGTTCATCAAAGATGAAATGTTAAAATTAAATTTGTGAATAAATAAGGGAAGCTTTCATTTTCCAAATTCAAAAAATGACCGTTGAAACCTCTTGGTATGATTTGCTGAAATTAGAATTATCCTTGAAATGATGTATTAAAACTTGAACACTCACCCTTAATACAGCTCCTTTGAACAAATTTTTCTTATGAATATTCATCTTAGCCCGATTCTTAATGGTCCAAATTTTGATTTATACTAGAATTTGGTTATCTTTAAGTTATTTATAACCTTTATATCTAGTTGACCCTGACGCGCAAAGACTCGAATCTCATTGGGTTTATGATGCAGAATTTGAGGAGCCAACGGTTGAATCAGACATTTAACAAAATAAATGGCTTCTTTGAGTCCAGCTTCCAAATAATACGCTACAAGAAAGTAACAAAAATATCCAAAATGGCGATTCTGACGCCACAAATCTTCAAATACACTATAGGGCATTACTTGATAACACATTTGATGCATATCCCAAGGACGATATTGAGGGAAAGCCCGATAGAAAATATCCGCGATTGCCATGTTGAAGATTGTTTCGCGATATTCCTCAAAGTATTTATCAGGGGATATGATTCGTTCATTGAGCAAAGGGTTGTGAATGATTGGAAGATGATTAATGGAAAATTGAGGTTGTTGAATGATTAGGCTAGATCGAGATTGATGGAGAATATTGGTTGATCGGGTATTATTATCAACATATTCTAAGGGGGAATCAGCAATAGCACGAGTGGAAATCGAATTTCTCTCCAAATGATCCTCATCAATTACGATTATATTTTGATTCTTTAATAATAAATAGCTTGTTAGAGCTTTTCGCTAGAAGCAGTGAAGGGAGAAGCAATTATGATACAAAATCCTTAAAATGTAGCTTACTTGTGGAAAACCGGATTTTGCTATCTTTCTTTTTTTCCGATGATCATTTGTAGCTTCCTCATCCGAGCTATGAACTTCAATAATTTCTTTACCTATTTCTCCGCTCCTGCACTGCTCAGATGAAGACAACAGAACGCTGTCGGCTTCTAATTGCATTACCTGTAGTAAATCTGGTTTCAAACTTTTATTACTTGAGGGTTCATATGATTCTACCTCTTTTTCATCAGAGCACTCAACGTTAATTACTTCCCGTCCCTTTTCTGAGATGGGGAGAGAAGAGAAAATAGTTTGTCCTGATGATTTGAGAATGCATTTTTCCTGCTGATTCTGTTTGTCATCAATGTCATCATCAATAATTATATATTCGGGAGAATTTTGATCTTTTGTAAGAGTTACAATATTTGAGCCATTATATTTATTACAAAGCCTTTTCCTGATAGCAGGCACCGCGGTAAAAGAAAAGGGAACATTGGAGGCATTCCCAGAATGTGTAGAAAGAAAAGATGAGACAGAGTTGTTCGTCGTAGAAGCTTGCTTTATTTTGAAGTTGGAAAGCAATAAGCTTCCAAAAGTTTCAAGACCGTTTGTTCCTTGTGCAAGTGTAATCATTTTGATTCAGCCCAGAAATTTGATGTTGGCTGTATTTTTAAAGATAGGATGATTATATATTTGTTTTTATTTATATAAAAAATCATTTGAATTTAAAACACTGTTTTTATAATTAATAAAAAATAACTGTTAAACAATACAGTTAAATTTTATTGTTCAAACTAGAAAAGATATTATTGTTTATAACCAAATTGGAATTAATTGTTGTTGTTAGTAATAAAACAAAATTAATAAAATATTTAATATTAAATAAATAACAACAGAAAATTCAAGTTTTTAAAAAACACATAATTAATAATACATAAAATGCTAAAAAAAACTTTCTTTTGAAATTACAAGAAACACTTATTGTTGTAATATTAAATAATAGCAAAAATTGCTTTTTTTTATTATGTTATAAATAAGTATAGTTTTACTAAAAATCTACAATATTCATATTTTTAAAAAATTTGGCTTATGTTTTTTATAATTTATAATCAATTATATAAATTTAAGTTAATAAATATTTATTTATCTTCAAGGTTAAAAACATTTAATAAAAGTTTGTTTATTCTTAATATATTTAAATAAATATTTTTTAATTATAATTTTATTAAACTTAATTTTATTCTTTATTATAATATATATATTATTTTTTATTTATTAATAAGTGCAGTCTAATCATTATTTAATATATAGAAACAAACTAAGTAATTTAAACTAAATATGGCTTATGTGCTTACTATACATAACTGGTTATTCAAACCAATTAAGACTATACTATATACTTATTTTAACTCTTAATTTATTATTTAAACTTGAAAAAAACAAACAAACTTTATATAATTCAAAACTAACAGCAAAAAAGCTAGACAGATTACTGTATATTTTAAGTAATACACTTTTATTTTCAATCAAACTACTTTTTATTATATTAACTCTATATTTTGACCTAAAATTTCATAATCTATTATAATGTATATCAGCAAAATATTGTTACAGATTGGAGTAATAAGCTAACAGATAACAAGGGAGAACAGGATTGTAGGGTGATGGAAATAATCAAAGGAGAATTCAACTTTAAAAAGTGAATTGAATAAGTATGGATTCAATGTGCAAGATCAGTCTCATAAAATATCTCAGTCGCTATTCTTTTCAAAAAGGTAACAAGGGAATCTGAAGATAGAGGGATAGTCCGTACTGTCAACAATTGATAACTACTGGTATAATTCTATGCCTCACATCGGCGCTTTTAGAATTCGATATCAGGTATCAACTTGTGCTTTTCAGTCATGTTTATTCAAATAATCTTCAAATACTGCAATTACACATTTCAGGAAAGTACTAACAAGTAATCTTTTATCCAAAAGATGTTCAGATACTTGAAAGTAAGAAAAGGGAAATTAGCAATAAGAGAATGTTTGAGATGGAAGTTTGTTATTTTATTTCTTTGATTGTCTTGATTCCTTATATTGATATTTTTCTATAGCTAAGAAACCCATTACTTATATATCTATTGAAAGTGGTCAATGATTACTATTTAAAAATAGGGTGGCTAATTATATGACATTAGTGGCTAATACATGTGATAACTAATAAAAACTATGAATTTCAACCATAACATCATCCTTTCCAAAGAGATTGAGCTCCAGCAAAATCAAACTATTTAGGAGATACTCTATTAGAAAAGTTTTATTTAACTCAAAACTAACTAATTTGTTAAAGTCTTTTGTGGATAAGGTATATAAAATTTGAGGTAAAATAAGCTTTGTTTCTAAGAGACCAAATCTTTGTATAAGAGTTTTGGCTCTTTTTACAATGGTCAAAACTCTTGGGACATCTAATCATACAATGTCCAAAATTTCCACTTGTATCTTAGAAGTTGTTTTCTTCATGAGCTTCATGTCTTCTATAATTTCACCAAGGCAACCATAGAGTTCTAGTTGTCTTTCATATGACAAGTTTTTGTCTATGGGCAAGATTTCTTTAATTGTTTTTCCAATTGTGATAGAAGGTGCAAGTATTGCTGCTGTTATATTTTCCAGCAAATACTTATCTATTTTGCTGCCAATTCTTTCTCTTCTGGTAGTTGTTTTCTTTGGTCTGATGTTACTGAAGGTTTTTGGTCTCTTTTTTTGAATATTGTAAATATCTGTTGGTTGCAAATTCACAATTTTTTTTTTAGAAGTAGTTGAACCTCCAATAACTGAATTTATCTTCAAATTATCTTTTATAATTTGAACTTGTTGGGCTTATAAATAGAATGGCCAATTCCTTGCCAGTTACTTTATGTAGTTATGTTGTAGTAAACATCAACTCTTTTCCAGGAATTGCTTGTCTAGAAGCTCACTAAAATGTGTAGTTACTTTGCTGTGAAAGTCAACTCTTCTACAGGAATTTTGTCTGTAGACTACCCTAATGATTGTAATAAAAAAATACAAAAAAATAAAAGAAATGTAAAAGAAATAGAATTTTGTCAAGGGAAATGTTTTCTATCCAGACCTGGAGTCACTAACAGTTTACTGAAATTGGTAGCTAATCAATTTCAAAACGTTAGTTGGGTTTTGGGGATTTTCCAAGTGCAATAATTAAAGAATTTGGTTTTTCGAATTATTTGATATTTATTTCTTTTTGTGTGTGTAGGAATGGTTCTAAGTGATAAATCTAAAGTAAAATACATTTTCTTGAAGAAAAAAGCTCTTCTTTTATACAACTTGTTGTAGTACTAGTCTATGAACTTGCACTTTTTCTCTTTGCTCAAATTTTGGCAAACTAAAGATACATTTTGATGAACTACAAGTTATTTTGCTGAACTATTGATTAATTTGGATGAACTATTCATAATTTCGGCAAATTTCTGTAAATTTCGGCGAATTTTAGAATGTTACAAAGTTCAGAGTATTGTGTAATTTAATCATCCTACTTTTTGTTATACTAATTAGATTATTTTAATTGAATCGTGATATGTGGTAATTGATTAAATAATAAATGATAATTTGAAATAATATTAATATACTAATTAATTATAGAAATTATAAGAGTAATTTCATGCTAATTAATAGCTAAAATTCTACTGGTAACATAATCTCCTTCTCAAGACTGAGCTTCGTCAAAGTCCAAGCACTATCTGTAATATTGAGATAGTGATCCAAAATAATTGAAGTAATCTGGTCTGAAAATTGTTGAAATTTCAGTTCTGTGAGTTTGCCAATGTATTGGACTTTCATTGGTTGCAGTATTGGATTTTGTAGAACATTTTCACAAGTATTAAACAAATTATAGAGTCTAAAAGCTGCTCTAAGTTTGTAGCAAGTGTTTATTAGTCCAGCTGCTGTTTTGAATTCATTGTGGATTTGTTTTTGTATAGCTTCAGGAGTGAGATTTGTTGTTTCAAGTTCCATTTTTCGTTCATAAAGTGTCTTTCCAATGTAAAAGTATTTATAGATAGGGGTGTGTTCATTGTTCTGTTCATTGAGAAGTAGTAGAAGTTTTTGTTGCATTGTAGTATTT
Source organism: Geosiphon pyriformis (assembly GCA_016748015.1). Taxonomy (NCBI): domain Eukaryota; kingdom Fungi; phylum Glomeromycota; class Glomeromycetes; order Archaeosporales; family Geosiphonaceae; genus Geosiphon; species Geosiphon pyriformis. The sequence continues at coordinate 316,670 of JAAOMT010000328.1, read as the reverse complement.
GGTGGAATGTCAATAGGAGCAATTAAAAAATTTTCTTCTAGTGCTTGCTTCAAAAGTCTTGGTAACCTATTTTCAGAGTGACTTCTTGTTTTTCTTCTATAGGAGTGATAGTTCTGTAAATGATTTGCTATTGGGGCTGTGGTTTCTTTCTGAACGTAATTAATTTGACTTCTATTAATCGTTATGGATAAATCAGGAAGTGTTTTCAAAACTAACATTAACTTTTGGGATATTTGTTGAATATTTCGGAGAATAATTATGATAAAATTGACTAATTATGAAAAGAGAAAATAAAGAAAATTATTTTTGAGATATGGGGTTTTTTATTTGTTTTTGGGTTTGGGTGTTTTTGTAATTTATTTACTATTTTTGTCTTTGTGTTTTTATTAGAGAATTATTGTAAAATTTAAGTGTTCAAGTTTGGTTGTTGTTCTATTATAATTATTGATTCTAAATTTCGGAGAATATTTTCAGGATTAATTAAAGGGGAATGTGTACCAATTTGTGGAATTAATGGTTCAGGATTGTTTCTAGAATGATAGTATTTCAATCTGTTTCCATGTGCAACTTTTGCTAATATTTTGTCATTAAGTTTTAACTTGTATAATCCATTGCTTAGAATTTCGTGAATATAAAATGGTCCATCCCATTTGTTTTCAAATTTCTCACTCCATTGTTTTTCAGCCTTAGTTCTGTGTAAGAGAACTTTATTTCCAACTTTAAATTTGTTGGTAATAGGTGGTAATTTGTTGTTATGTCTTTCTTTTTGTTGAGCTTGGGAATGTTCAATATGAGTTGCTGCTATTCTTCTTTTTTCTTCTAGTGTACTAAGAAGAGTGTAGGCTTTTCTTTGAAGTGTTTCTTGAAAGTTTTCTTTATTGATTGGTTGTACTGGATATGTTTCTACTGTGAAATTAATTGGTAATGTTGTTTTTCTTCCATAAGTAAGATCAAATGGTGTGTGTTTTGTAGTATTTTGTTTTAGCATTCTGTATGCTAGTAACATTGATAGAATAAAAATATCTCATTTTTGCTCAAAGTCTGTTGAGACTTTGGCTAGAGATTCACATAATGTTCTGTTGAAATGTTCTACAAGTCCATTTGTTTGAGGGTGATAAGGTGATGATAGAGGTTTTTTGACATTGAACCATTCACAAATTTTTTGTATCAAGTTGTTCACAAAATGTGTTCCTTGATTAGATAAAAGTTCAATTGGGCATCTATGTCTACACATAATGTTTTCATAGATGAAATTTGCTACTGATTTTGCATCTGCTCTTTGGATGGCTCTAGCTTCAGGCCATTTGGTAAGATAATTCACTGCAATTGCAATATAATGATTTTCTTGGGTTGTGATAGGTAATGGTCCAACTAAATCAATTCCAACTCTGTCAAAAGGTTGTCCAACTTTGATTGGATTTAAAGGTTTTGTGGGGTGAATTCCTTCTCTTCTTTGACAACTATCACAAGATTCTATATATTGTCAAATGTTTTTTTGTATGTGAGGCCAAAAATAATATTCAAGAGTTCTTTGAATTGTTCCATCTCTTCCCAAGTGTGCTGAAAAAGGATCTGTGTGCATGTTGTATAGAATTGTTTCTTTTTCATTTTCCTGTATTAATCTGAGTGGTTGGTTTGGGTTTTTACAATTTTTGTAATATATTTTGTTATGGTGTATAAAATATTGTTTGGATTGGTGTTGTAAACAATGTTTTTCACTTGGAAACCAGTTTTCTGACATGGTAAAAGTCTTCAAATAATTTTTAAGATTGCTGTAACTTCTGGGATCTATTCTTGTTTGGTTATTTTGTTGGAAAGTTGGTAAGTTGTGGTGGAATTGTTGTTGGTATTAATCTTGTCTCATTCTTAAGAGACTATCAATATTGGTATATAGTTTTCTTGGTTTGTGGTATACAATATATCTATAGTCTGCTAGGAAGTTATTCTATTGAGACTGTTTGGCACTTTGTTCAGTTTTTTTTTTATTGAGCCATTTGAGACCAATGTTGTCCATTATTATGTCAAATTCTTTTCCATTTTTCAAATATTGTTGAAAATGTTTAAGAGCCCAAATAACTGCAGCGGCTTCCAATTTAGTTGAGCCATATTTGAGTTCTGTTGGCTTGAGTGTTCTGCTGGCATAGGCGATAACTTGTTCCTTGCCATTTTCATCCAATTGTAATAAAATGGCACCAAATGCTATATGTGAAGCATTAGTGGCTAATTGAAATTGTTTGTTGAAGTCTGGGTAAGCAAGAATTGAGACTGTTGTCAATTTTGTTTTGAGAGTTTCAAAAGCTTTTTGTTGTTCTTCAGTCCATTTGTATGGTACATTTTTGTTGGTAAGATAATTGAGTGGTTTGGCAATTTCTGAGAATTCTTTTATGAATTTTCAATAGTAAGAGGCTAATCCTACAAATCCTCATAGTTCTGTAGTATTTCTAGAAGTTTAAAAGTTTTTGACAGCACTGATTGTTTCTGGATTTGGTTTGACTCCATCTTTACTAACTATGTGTCCAAGAAAGATCAAGCTTGTTTTTTCAAAGTGACATTTCTTAATGTTTAACTTTGATTCTGCTTTCCATAATTGTTGAAAAACTTCTTGTAGGTAAATGAGATGAGTCTCAAAGCTTGGTGAGTATACATTAGTGTTATTAAAATAGACAACTACTGATTGCCACAAGAGTCTTTCATATACAATATCTATGAGTCGCTGGAATGTTGCTGGTACATTGCAGAATCTAAAAGACATAACATTAAACTCATAGTTTCCTCCTTGGATGGTAAATGCTGTTTTGGGTCAGTTTTTTGGGTCCATTTCGACTTGCCAGTATTCACTTTCCAAGTCTAAAGTTGAAAAGAACTTGGCTTTTCCTAGAGCATCTAGCATGTCATCAATTCTTGGAAAAAGGTAGACATCTCCAATTGTAATACTATTCAGTTGTCTATAATCAACACAGAATCTGATTTTTCCGTTTTTTTTTTTAACTAAAACTACTGGTAAGGCCCAAGGACTTTTTGATGGTTAAATCAATCCATTATTGAGCATTCTTTGGACCTTTTTTCTGATGAATTGGTGGCTGGCAGGTGGCATTCGATAAGCTTGTTGACATTTTGGTGAAGCATCTCTTTTATGGATCTGATGTTGAACAATGTTTGTTTTTCCCAAGTTATTGTTGTCTTTTGCAAATATATCTGCAAATTCAGTTATTAATTGTTTTAATTGTCTTTGTTGTTGAGGTTCTAAGGGACCCATGTTGATTCAAGAGAGTTTTTCTTCCAAAAAGTGGTAGTTTTCAGTAGTGGGAATGATATTTGGATTTAGAAGTAGAGTGTGCCTTACAATTTCGATGAAATTAGAGACAATTTAAGGGTTTTCATCTTGAAAAATATTGCTGTGTATGATTCCAATCTTTAGTTTGTTTAATAAGACAATAGGGTAATTATTGGAGTTGTAGAATGTAACTTGAAATTTTTTCATTTCTTTGGAAATATAAACGTTTGGAATTGAGATTTCATGCTTCAAACAGATTTGTTCATTGGATTCAAAGATTTGTTGTGTAGTGGTGGGTTTTGAACAAGTGTAAATTTCGTGATGTTCTCCAAAAGGTGAAATGGTAATTGGCTGGAGAAGTTGAAGAATCTGGTGAGATTCATTTTGTGTATTGAGAGCTATGTTTACTGGAACTGTAAATTGTCCAGTTGAACCAAAATCTTGAGTTTCTCTTTCACTTTTTCCCAATTGTTCTCTGTTGTTTACTGATTGTAAACCCGAAATGTTGATTAAGAGTAAGTAAATTGCTTAAGCAATTTTTTCAGCATGTTCAATTTTGAATGGTTTGTTTGTCTCATTCTGTAACATGATGGTAATGTCTCCAGTGTATCCTGCATCTATAACTCCTCCTCTAATATTGATTTCTTTGCTTGCCAATAATAATCTGGAGGCAATTTGAACTATTGCTCCTGGTGGAATTTCAAAAGCAATTTTGAGATTAATTTTTGTCAAGAACTTTGGTTGGAGAACCAAAGTATCTTTTCCTGGGTATTTTAGGTCATATCTAGCATCAATTTCGTGTGCTTTTTCTGGTCTGATTCCTTGGCCATGGTTGTCAAAATATTTAAGTTGTAAAGGTGGTTGCTTTTCACGAAAATAGATGGGAGTGGTTGGTAGTTCTTCTACTAGTTCAGATACTCCAAATTCGATTTCATTTTCATCATTCTTATCTGGCAAAGGAATGCTAAGAGCATAACATTCTAAACACTATTGGTCATCACAAGGCATAACACATTCTTCACACAATTGAATGTTCATTTGCTTTAATTGTTGAATTTGAGCTTCTTTGGTCGGATATGTGTGGCTTGCAATTTGGTGGTAGGTTTCTACTTCATCTTCATAATCAAATCCAGCTAATTCCATAGTATACTCAATATATTCAGCTTCTTTTATTTGGCGGACATCTTCTTGGGTGGCTCCATTGATCAATGCCATTGCTAAGTCAAAAATCATTTCAGCATCATAAGAATAGTGGTAAATTTTATTAAAAGCACTGTTGTATGCTGCATCAAATAGTGTTCCTCTTCTGACTTTTTCCGAAATTGATAGAGCATATTGACAGATTTGATTACATATTCCTCCTTTCATTGCTACATTAATCCAATTGCATTCTTCTAGTAGCATTTCTCCACATGTAAAACAAGGTGTGTTGTTCCATTTTCCACTTCTTTTTGGAGATCCAAATCGTTCTCTATGACATGCTTTGCAAAAGTAACAGGTACAAGTTTCATATTCTTCTTCTGGAGAAATACATGCTCCCATTGATGAAAGTTTTTTGTTGCAATCTTTGCATTTGAGTGGAATATAGGGTGGTTGTTTCCGTGGTTCTGGTGTAGAATATCTAACTTTTTTCTATCCTCTTGATTCTTTAAAAATCTCCTGTTCTGTTTCTTCAGCCCAATTGGATGTTAATCCAAGAGCCATGTAGGTTTTAGTAAGTGGCATTTCTTTCTCCTCTTCAAGTTCAAATACTGGGGCTTTTTCTGATTGTTTGTTAAAGGTACCACAGATTACAGGTACTATGGTATATTGTCTTTGGTATAAGATTTTAAGTTCTTGAGTTTTCCAGTTCAGGTTTGCATTGGCTTTGAGAAGCCAATCATTTCCGACTAGAGCTTGGTATTGGGGTATATCTATAACAAGAACTTTAACTGGAATGGTGATTCCATCAATTGAAAAGGGAAAATTATCAATTTCTCTTACTGGAGTCTTCTTTATACTATCAGCTGTAACAATAACTGTTTAAGCTGGTCTGTCTATGTTTCATTTGAGTTGTTGCATCAACTGGTAAGTGATGATACTTCCAGCTGATTTACTATCTAAGATTAAGCGAATGGGTTTTCCTTCCACTATAGCTTCTGTGTACATAGCAGTAATTGCTTTCTGTTTATTGACTGCTGCATTACTAAGCAGAAATGATGATTCATTTGCTTCAAATTTAAATGGAAATATATCTGACAGATTGGTATTTTGGGCAATTTGAGCTGGTGAAATGGTGTGGTTGGAAGGGTTTGATCTTGGCACTGCAACTTCATCTTCAGAAAGTGCAGTTTGTTGAAAATCCGATTCCTCTGGTATTGTAAGATAACTGGGTTGAGTGTGATAGTGATTGGGTCTTTGCTGACCAGAATTTTGGGGAACCAACTGGTTATTTGAATTGATTCTGTTGTGGTTATTTTGCAATTGATTTTGGGGTGTGAATTGGTTATGTTGAACCAATCTTCTTGCTAGTATTTGATATTATTGAGTGGGTGGTGTCTGATATGGCTGAATTGGTAAAGGTTGCTGATATTATTGCTGCATTGGTTGTGAAGCTGGTGGATAGTAACTGTTTTGATTTTGTGATCTTGGTGAATAATAGGTTGGTGGTGGAGATTGGTAATAGGATTGTTGTGGTAAAGAATAACGTTGATTACTTCTGTTTTGTTGGTCTTTTTGTAATTTTCTACAATCTTGTTTCCAGTGTCCTGGAATTCCACAATAATGACAATTTTGAGGTTGGTTGTTGGATGGTAATCCAAAATTGTTTTGGTTGCATTGTTGTGGGAGTTGATATTTTTGTGGTTGTTGTTGCTGTTGTTGTTGGTTTGTAAAGTAGCTTTCAACCTTTTTTGTGAGTTGGTCTATTTTCTCTTCAGCTGCTGAGCTGGTTTCTTCAATTGCAAGGTTTACAAGCTTGGTGTGATTTGCTTCTTCTATTGCCATTTCATAGCTCTTTACATGTCTAATAGCAGTTGCTAAGTCTGCTGGAGCATGTGGACAGACTTTCTTAATCAGTTTGTCTTTTAACCCTGCTATAAATTGGTCCAGAATCTGAGCATCAGAATAATAATCATTGGTCTCCAATTGTCAAATCTGTTGAAGAAGTTTGTTGAATCTTCCAAGATAAGTTATGACAGTTTCAGATGTTTCTTGTTTGATATTGCGAAAGCGATTGCAGAGAGTAATAGAGATGTTATTGTTAGTGAATTGTTTTAAGAAAGCATCTTTAAATGCTTGCCAGTTTTCAAATGGTTCTTCTAAGTTTTCAAACCATTCTTCTGCAGTTTTTTGGAAAAAATATGGGATCGTTTTGAGCATTCTTGCTGCAATCCAACCATTTGCATTTTTTGCTTTTTGAACTTTGTCAAGCCATTCTTGAAAACTGGTATCATTATCTTTACCAGTAAATTCCAGAATTTTTGCAATGTAAGCAGTTGCTATTTCTTCTTTGTTTTCTGTAGTTTCTTCTTGTTCTGATTCAGTTTCTTTACTTTCCAAACTTTCTGAATGATTACTTTCATTTTCTTGTAAGTAATCAATGATATTGGCACTTGTTGATATTGGTTTCTGCTGTTGAGTGAGATTTCTAGGTGGCTGATAATCTTCTGGTTTAGAGAAACGTTTAAGTAATGAACTTGGTGTTTGTGGTTGAACAAGTGAAATTAGAAATAGTGTAATAGAAAGTAGTAATTTGACACTGGTTCTTTGTTTAGGTGTTTGCAAGTGTTTGGCAGTTGTTTTTGGTAGTATTGGAGTATTTGGGATGGTTCTTAAATATTGCTTCAGTTTTTGTTTGCCTTTGTTGCTTGTTTTTGTCTCTGATTCAAAATCAATAGAGTATTGAGACTGCACTAGATATGTTTCTTCACAGTACTGGATAATATTAAAATTAAGTTTTTAAAAATAAGTGGCAAGTGTTTCACTGTTAAGGTTTTCAGTTCCCAACTGTGAATAGTGCACTAAATTATTGTAAAGGTTGCTTCTAACTTTTGAGATGTTGTAATTTCCAAAAAAATAATTGTTAATATGGTTTTCAATGTATTGGTATACTGATTTCTTGATAACTTCAATTCCATCTGGGATGTTGAATCTTTGTTTGCAGTGGGTGTAAATTGACTGGTAATACTCTAGAGTTGTTGCATCTGGTGTGGTTGCCACTTTGAAGTTGTTTTTGCTGTGTCGTTTCTGTAGGAGAGCACCAAATGTTACCAGAGGTTTTTGGTCTCTTTTTTTGAATATTGTAAATGTCTGTTGGTTGCAAATTCACGTTTTTCTTTTTTAGAAGTAGTTGAACCTTCAATAACTGAATTTATCTTCAAATTATCTTCTATAATTTGAATTTGCTGGGCTTATAAGTGAAATGGCCAATTCCTTGCCAGTTACTTTATGTAGTTATGTTGTAATAAATGTCAACTCTTTTCCAGGAATTGCTTGTCTGGAAGCTCACTAAAATGTGTAGTTACTTTGCTGTGAAAGTCAACTCTTCTACAGGAATCTTGTCTGTAGGCTACCCTAATAATTGTAATAAGAAAATACAAGAAAATAAAAGAAATATAAAAGAAATAAAATTTTGTCAAGGGAAACGTTTTCTATCCAGGCCTGAAGTCACTAACAGTTTACTGAAATTGGTAGCTAATCAATTTCAAAACGTTAGTTGGGTTTTGGGGATTTTCCAAGTGCAATAATTAAAAAATTTGGTTTTTTGAATTATTTGATATTTATTTCTTTTTGTGTGTATAGGAATGGTTCTAAGTGATAAATCTAAAGTAAAATACATTTTCTTGAAGAGAAAAGCTCTTCTTTTATACAACTTGTTGTAGTACTAGTCTATGAACTTGCACTTTTTCTCTTTGCTCAAATTTCGGTGAACTAAAGATA
>JAAOMT010000328.1:191619-308456 GCA_016748015.1 Geosiphon pyriformis | reverse complement strand
GTGTGTATAGGAATGGTTCTAAGTGATAAATCTAAAGTAAAATACATTTTCTTGAAGAGAAAAGCTCTTCTTTTATACAACTTGTTGTAGTACTAGTCTATGAACTTGCACTTTTTCTCTTTGCTCAAATTTCGGTGAACTAAAGATACATTTTGATGAACTACAAGTTATTTTGCTGAACTATTGATTAATTTGGGTGAACTATTCATAATTTCGGCAAATTTCTGTAAATTTCGGCGAATTTCTTATAAATTTCGGCGAATTTCTGTAAATTTCGGCGAATTTTAGAATGTTACAAAGTTCAGAGTATTGTATAATTTAATCATCCTACTTTCTGTTATACTAATTAGATTATTTTAATTGAATCGTGATATGTGGTAATTGATTAAATAATAAATGATAATTTGAAATGATATTAATATACTAATTAATTATAGAAATTATAAGGGTAATTTCATGCTAATTAATAGCTAAAATTCTACTGGTAACACTGATAACAGTATGTGTTCCACTGTTGTCAGTTATTGTAGTTTGTTTTTTAATGGTCAGAGTAGCATTTAGATAGTTTTTAATCCAATACTCATGAAGAGTATAGAAAGCATTTTGAATGTTTTGATCTAGAAAATAATTGTTCATGTTGATTGAAAATACCTCTGTTTTGGGAGTGATGCATTTATTTATATCTGATTTTTGCTGATCATTTGGGTCAGTATTACCACAACAGGTAACCAATCAGATCGTTTGTGATATTTCTTGAGTTGTATGCCATGAACAGAACAATCATTAAAGATTGTTCTGGATTAATCTTGAAGAATATAAGAACCATTGTTCAGAACTTTGTTGACTATAAAGGATTCTTTCCATCGGTTAGAGAATTTATCACCATAGACATTGTCTTTGTCTGAATGATATTCTAAAACCAAGTCACCAATGCTTAAGGAAAGTGTTTTATAGATTTTTTTTTTCTTAAGCTTCTCTTGGAACTGTTTTATCTTTTCAAAAGCAACTATTTGTGCTTCTACCAATGAGTCAAGAATGGTACCAAGTCTTCTTTGCAAAATGTCTTTGTAATTCTCTATTGTGATTTCTTCAAAGAGTATTGTCTCAATATCAGTTTTTATTGGTAGTATTGCCATTTGTCCATAAAGCAGGTAAAAGAGTTCATAACTTGTTATGTCATAATTCACAGTTCTATAAGCAAACAAAGCTGAAGGCAGTACTTTGTCCCATAAGTTTGTTTCTTCACTTGTTTTGGCTAAGGTTTCACACAGTGTTCTATTGAAACGTTTCACTAGGCCATTTGTTTGAAAGTGATAAGGGGAGAAAAGTTTGTGACATATTCCTATTTTTCTACAAAGTTTTTTAACCAGTGTATTGAGAAAAGCTCTTCCTCTATCAGATAAAAGTTTTTTGGAGCAGCCATGGCAACAAATAATATCTTCATAAATGAAATTAGCAATGAAAATTGCTGTTTGATCTGGGGTGGCTCTTGCTTCTACTCACTTTGTAAGATAGTCAGTAGCTGTGATAATGTATCTGTTGCCATCTACTGTTAATGGTCCAATAACATCTATACCAATTCTGTCAAAGGGTTGGCCAACAAAGATTGGATGAATGTCTTCTTTGTGATTGGGTTTTCCTCTTCTTTGGCAGATATCACAGATTTTGATGTACTCAGCAATGTCTTTTTCCAAGGTAGGCCAATAATAGTGAGCTAAAGTTTTCTGAATTGTTTTTGTTTTTCCAAAGTGTCCAGTTAATAGATCAGTGTTCATGTTATAGATCACAATTTCTTTTTCTTCAAATCTTATAACTCTCTGGGAGTGGTCAGGATCTTTTCTATTTTTTTTGTATAATTGGTTCTGGCAGATTAAATAAAAATTTGATTGTTTGTGCAAATGTTTTCTTTGCTGTCAAGTGTATTCTAGTGGGTATTGTTCTTTACCCAAAAATTCTATTAAGGCAGAGTAGTTGTCCAAGTCTATTATCGTTTTTGGTTGTAAGAGAATTACTAATAATTAGGTTGGTTTGAGAGATTGTACTGTCACTTGGTGGTAAGTCTGAAGAGAGTGTCAGCATTTTGATGATTAGCTCCTTTACAGTGTTAAATATCATAGTCAAATTCATCTAAGTGGAGTATCCAGCAGGTTATCTATTTATGTTCTAGCCTTTTCTTGTTGTGCAGCCAAACCAAAGCTTGGTAATCTGTTACCACCAAAAACTTCACACCAAGAAGATATTTATTCTAGTAGCTGGTAGCCCAAACTACTGCTAAGCATTTCTGCTCAGTAACTGAATAGTTCTTTTCTGCTGGTGTAAGAGTTCTACTGGCATAGACTATTGCATGTTTCTTGCCATCTTCATCTTTTTGTGAGAGAACAGCACCAAGTCTATAGCCAGATGCATTAGTATAAAGAATAAAAGGTTGATCCAGATCAGGTTGCTTGAGAATAGGTTCTGTAACCAATTTTTCTTTGAGGGTTTCAAATGCTTTCTGCTAATGTGTGCTTCAATAGTAAACATTTTTTTTGAGTAGCTGATTGAGTGGAGAGGCAATTTTGGAGAAATTTTTAACAAATTTATGATAATAAAAGGCCAAACCAAAGAAAGAACATAACTCATAAACATTCATTGGTTGTCTTATGTTTTGAACTTTTTTCACTTTGGCTGGATCAGAGAAAATTCCATCTTTTGTAATAAGATGGCCAAGGAATTGGGTGGATTGTCTTTCAAAGAAAGATTTGATTGGGTTAATCTTAAGATCTGTATTTCTGAGAAGATCAAAATCTTTTGCAAATGTTCAAGGTGTTCATTCTAGGTTTTTGAGTACACCATTATATCGTCCAAATAGATCAGAACAAAGTTTTTTTTCACTGATTCAAATACTTTATCCATTAAGTGTTAAAAGATGAAAGAGGCATTGGTGAGACCAAAAGACATGACTGTGAATTCATAGATGTCATACTTGGTAATGAAGACAGTTTTCTTCTGGCTTTCTGGATCCATCTCTACTTGTCAGAATCCAGCAATTAGATCAATGATTGAAAAGAAAGCAGCATCTTTGAATTGGTTCAGCATTGCATTAATCTTGGAAAGTGAGTACATGTCTCTTTTAGTGATGGCATTTAATTGGCAGTAGTCAACACAGAAGTGTAGGGTTCCATCTTTTTTGGATACCACTACAACTGGGAAAGCCCATTCACTCTTGGTTTCTTGTATAAATTCAAGTTCTTTCATCCAGTTTATTTCTTTCTTAATGAACTCATCATTTTGGCGATTGGATTGATAAGGCTTCAAATGGATGGGGCAAGTTTCTCTGGTGGTAATGGTGTGTTGTATCACATGGGTTTGTCCTGGAATATCATTTTCTTTTGAGATAACTGGGCTGTTTCTTGCCAACAGATTTTCAATGTCTATCTTTCTTTCTTCTGGGGAGGGTTCTCTTTGTTTTACTACTAATGATTAGATCTCAGATAGTTCATTCTCAAAGGACTTCTGTACTTCTTTTAATTTATCTCTTGGTATTAGGCTAATTGGTTCCCAATCTTTGTAATAGATCAGGCATGATTTGCATTCATCACTTGGAGAATACAAAGGTTTATTGCACCAGCACTGGGCACAAGGGCCATGCCACCAATAACTGTATTTGGCTTTCTTGCCAGGCTTTTGGTCAAAGGTTCTTCTTAGAATATTATAGTAGGATCAGCAAATCAGCTTGCCATTTACAATGATTCTCTCTCTATTAGCTTTAACATTATCTAGTGGCTTGCCATTGCTAGTGAAGGTGGTGTAGGCAAGTTCAGCAATTTCTTCTTGTTCTTTTTGTTTATTTTTTTATCACTCTCTTTATCATCTGATTCCTCTGATTGCTCATCTTCTTGATTTTGTTTGGTTGCTAGAAGAGTTGTCTAATGGCAACATTTAACCACAATGGGTTTTTCACCACATCTTATGGTTAGCTCACAAAGTTCATAGTCGAGTAAGGCTTTTGTTTTCTTGAGCCACTTATTGCCAACAATAATGGTGTATTCTTTAGCTTCAGAAACTTCCATGTTAGTTTCAATACTGATGCCATTGATGCAGACAGGAATAGCTTTGGCAATGCCCAGACCTTTCTTCTTATCACCATGTACGTTGGTTATTGGTCGAGTAGAAAGCTTATCAATTTTTTTGCCAATTGCTTCAAGGAAGTGTTTGGCAATTACACTAACAGATAATTCACTGTCTAGGATCAAGTCAATGAAGTAACCAGCCACTTGTGCTTTGCAAATTAGAGGAGTAACATTGCTATTGTTAGCAAGTTCAGCTTGGCAAGAGCATTTATTGATCTTTGGTGTTTTTTTCTTGGGGATTAGAGATTTGCAGAAATCTTTTCTGAACTGTGGATGGGTCATTAACTGGCCAAAGGTAATGTGTGCTGGGGTTTTCATGAAATCTTTGACAACAGAATAGGGTCCAGATTTTTGTACAATTTCTGGAGGTTTCAACTTTGGAGAATTCTTAAAAACTTTGGCTTTTGGTGGCTTATTGTTATTAGCAGTGGAAGTTGAGGCTTTGTTGGGGTCTAAAATGAAATCAATCTTGGCTTTTTTCTTTTTTCTGGTTGATTCAGAAGTGTTGATTGCTAATTCATCCATGTCATGGTCATCATTAGTTAAGTTAAAAGCAAAAAAAGAGTTTTCTTTTGGTTGGCTTGCACTCTTACTCTTTGGAGGTGCACCTACCAGTTTAAATGCTGATAGACTGTGGCTTCAACTAGGGGATCCTCTCCAAAGAAATTGATATTGACATGATTAGGTTTTTGATTGGAGATGTTGTTGTTAATGGTTCTGTTGTTTTGGTTATCATTGTTTCTGGGAGCTGGAGGGGGTAAAGGAAGATTGTTGCAATCTCTTGAAAAATGTCCAGTTAATCCACAACAATAGCACACAGGTGGGCCACGATTTTGTTGTCTTTGATAAGGTGGTTGCTGAGACTGATTAAAATGTGGCTCAAATCTGGGTTTTTGGGGTTGCTGGTTATCTCTGACTGCTTGGGCTAATGATTCTAATAGCCAAGCAAGATTTGTTGTAAGTCTATCTATCAACTGTTCATTTGGGTCTTGAGTTTGGGCAGCAAAAGAAGTAGCAGCCATTTGGGGAGCAGGAGCTATAACAGGAGCAGGAGCGAAAACTAAAAGTGTGGATCCCAAGTACATTCTTTGGTTGTTTTCAATTCTTTGGGCAAGTTCAATGGCCATGTCTATTGTAGGATTATCTTTTAAAGCCAAGAGAGACCAAAAAACATAGGATAAGTTGGTTCTCAATTCTTTTGTAAAGGAATGAATCTTTTGTTCTTCTGTCCAGTTTCTTTTAAAGTCCACTTGTTTGATTAACTTTCTGATTGCTTTGGCATATTCAGTTACTACTTCTCCTGGACCTTGAATTCTTTTTTCCAATTTCATGTGTCACTTGGATATTAAGATTGGGGTTCTGAACTTGTTTTCAAACCAGGTTGTGAAAGAGATGTTGTTTTCTCTAGTATTTGCTGGCATTCATTTAATGATTCTTTGATGGGCATTGGTATCAGTTTTCTGTGAGAACCAGGTGGCAGGGGAGCCTTGAAGGTAGCCACCAACAATTTGAAACTTGTACTCATTATCATATTGATTAGCTGTAGCAGCTCTCTCAAAGTCATCCAACCATTCAATTGGATCTTGTGCATCACCTTTAAATAATAGTAGTGGAGTGTTGTTTCTTTGCCCCAAGGCAGTTTGTATATCTTGGAGGGCAGCCAGAATGTTTGCTTGTATTGGATCTTGGGCCATTGGTTCAGGAGTTACTGTTTGTGTGGAGTGCTCTGATTCACTTGAGAAAATATCAAAAATAGGGGCAGTTTGGTAACTTTCTTCTTCTGTTTCAAAGGGGTTTTCAACTAGTTGGTGAGCAGCAATCCAAATATGGATTTGGTGATTCAGATATTCGAAATTAGGGGGCTGTTGTTCAAAGGTTATGGAGTATAAGAGCTGATTGATGCTGGTATTTCTTTCTTCAAAATTGTCTTCAAAATAAGCTTGATCAAAGTAATAGATGATATAAGCTGTGTAGGTTTCAGCTGAATGCTTGTTTAAAAACCAATTCCAAAAGTCTTGGAATTATCTACTGGATTGTTCTTCAACAGAGAAACAGATTAAGCAGGAGGGCAAAGAATTGAGTTCAATAAACTCTAAGTTGTTTCTGTTGTGTGCTACAAAGTGTTTTTCTGATTGCTGTAACAAGTATGAATAATCACTCATACAATGAGAAAATAAGTGAATTTTGACAACCTTACAGGAAGCACCACTTTTATGTTATGAGTTGAAGTAACAAGCTAATAGATAGCAAGGGAGAACAGGATTGTAAGATGATGGAAATAATCAAAGGGGAATTCAACTTTAAAGAGCAAATTGAATGAGTATAGATTCAATATGCGAGATCAGTCTTATAAAATATCTCAGTCACTATTTTTTTCAAAAAGATAACAAGGGAATCTGAAAGTAGAGGAATAGTCCATACTGTCAACAATTGATAACCACTGGTATAATTCTATGCCTCATGTTGGTGCTCTTAGAATTTGATATTAGATATCAACTTGTGCTCTTCAGTCACGTTTATTCAAATAATCTTCAAATACTGCAATTACACATTTCAGAAAAGTACCAACAAGTAATCTTTTATCCAAAAAATGTTCAGATACTTGAAGGTAAGGAAAGAAAAATTAGCAATAAGAGAATGTTTGAGATGGAAGTTTGTTATTTTATTTTTTTGATTGTCTTGATTTCTTACATTGATATTTTTTTACAGCTAAGAGACTTATCACTTATATATCTATTGAAAGTAGTTAATGACCAGGTCAATGATCAGATCAATGATTAGGTCAACAGTTAGGTCATTGATCAGGTCAATGATTACTATTTAAAAATAGGGTGGCTAATTATATAACATCAGTGGCTAATACATGTGATAACTAATAAAAACTATGAATTTCAACCGTAACAATATTAAACAAAATCAGTTATTATTATTATAGTTTTTTTCTTATTTTTAAACTTCAATGTTGCTTTATTAATTTAATCTTTAAAAACAAACTTTTTGCACAGAACTTCATAAATACTAATGTTTAATATTTCCAAAAAAAGAGTATATAATACTAAAAAAGTTGGTAAAAAGCAAGATTTTACCAAAAATTTCCACAATTGACATAATCTAACAAAATTTTAAAGCATTAAAGCATTTTTTGAACAAATGAAAACATAATTAGACAGTTTAACATTACTGTAAAAAAGACACAATATGCTTGAATACTCCTTATTAAATAGTTTTTTTCTGACTGCAGTTGGTAGTCTCCTATAAACTGCTTTTATTAGATATATATAAAGACTTGCCAAAGATTTGCTGATAAAACCAGAAAACATATGAGAGTTAAGGTGCCAAATTAAAGTAGTATAGTGTTAATTAATGTTTCAAATAAAAGAATCCTGTAAAATTTTTATATTCAGACCTATTTCTCATCAAGTTTAATTAACTGTTTAATAAATATTATGAACAAAATAATGAATATAACTTAAAATAATTAAACCATCTGCCAAGATAAACTTTTTATACATACTAATAAGTAAAAAAAATACCAGATTGCACTATAACACTTATAAGAACATTGGCTTTATTATTGTTAACATTTTTTAAGTAGTCTTTAATTTTTATTTACTTTACAAAAATGTTCTTAGATTTAATTAAGTTAGCCACATGCCATCTTTTAATCCAGTATTTATTTTAGAAATCAGATATATAAAACATAAGCTCTAATATATATGTATTTATAGCAGTTTGACTGTTTGTATATAAAACTATTAAACAAAAAAAGAGAACATATTTTAAAGCCAAAACAATAATCTGTAATTCTAACATTATTAATAACAGCAAACTGGAAACTTTAACACCCAAATCTACTTCAACATTAGAAAAATATGCTGCTGCTCTGTTTATTATATTAACAATACTCAAATTATTCAAAGAACCATTAGTATATATGTTAATTTCTTCTGTTTATAATTTGTACAAATGTTTCTAAACATCTAAATTTTTTTGAGCCATAAAAATCTGAACAGCCAGAGTTAAAACTACTTTTTATAAAGTTAACAGAAAGATTATTCATATAAATTAAAGTTTTTAAAAACCACACTAATATTAGGCCTTTTAAATTCAGCTTTTTTTAACAATAAAAAATTTTTTAATTCATAATCAAGTCATGTTTATCCAACAATTAATAATTAAAAACAATATCAAATTGCTTTAAAAATTAAATCACATCAAAATAATATAAATTACTCAAAATATTAGACATTAAAAAATGGCCAGAAAAGCAAAATACACAGGATAATTCATTTGTTAAAGAACTATTGTTGTCCAAAAATATTCTTATTATGTCTACCAAAAAACTATTTACAGAGTTAATTTTTAATTTGACAGAAAATTGCAGTAAGTTTTTTGGTGTTTAGTCTGTAATCTGTAAATTTAAAAATCTGTATACAAATAAATAACCAAGAATTTCCATCATATTAAAAAACCAAATCAATAAAGCTATCTTGTTTTTTACTTGTAATTATTTAAATAATTTAAGCTTATACAAAGATAAATAATACAAAGTCTTATTAAGAAAGTTTCTTGGCAAATTAGCCTTAAACTTAAGTTTTTTTTTAATTATGACATCTTACTTTTGACACATACTTTTAAATACAAAACTAAATTGTATTTAATAACTAATTATAGGCTGTAAAATTGCTAAAACTAAGTAGAAGAATTGTTTATTTAATAAAGTTTTCCTAAGTATTATGTTTAAAAAAAACTTGATATCTAAATATGTCTTAGTAAAACTTGACTTAAACATATCTTCTGTTAATAAAAAAAATTTTAAGTACTTGTGAGATCCTTTATGCTTGACAATAAAAAAAAGTTGGCCACCAATATATAATGAAACAATTATAACTTTCTGGTTTATGGAAATTACAACTGTTTTTTCATTGTTAATGCAAATATTATTAATTTTAAAAAACTGATCAGCTAGATCCAGAATGTATTGTGTTAAAGTCTAACTATTTTCTATCTAAATAGTGTTATCTACAAAAGCACTCATTATAAAAAAAAAAATTTTCTGTACTGATTTCTATTTTGTCTGTTTTGGCTACAAAATTGGTGTTAATTTAGTATTTATACAAATGTTTCTGTCTTTTAACTTTACACAATAAAAAATCATAAAAAATTTTCCAAAGAAGTAATAAGAAAACTTCACTTTAATTTAACTTATTATGTATTTTATAACTGTTTAAAAAACCAAAATCTGTTATTATTCTATTGATTTTGTTCTTATATATGTTACCAAAAAAATTAATAAACTTGTTATATATCTTAATGCATTTCAAACTAGTTTTTAAATAATGCTATCTAACTAAATTATAAGTTTTATACATGTTTTGTAAAACTAACTAAAGCTCTTGGTCTTTTTCTAAAACATTTTTCACAATCAAACCAACAGCAAACACTGAAAATTAAGTTAAAGTACTTTTTAACATTAAAAAATTATTATTATGGAAAACATTAAATTTATTACAAGCAGATAAAATACAATCTGACAGAATTTTGGACAAAATTTTCTTAGCTGTTTCAATTAATATTATGGACTATATGTTTGTTAAAATACCATTCTAATTATATAATTTAAGAATCATTGAAACCTATGCTCTTTTTTAGAAAGCTAGAATATTACTAAAAGTTAAACAATTGTTTAATAAATTCAAGAGACAATTAATTACTGTAATATTATAATGTTTCCAAAGTTTATTGATTATATTAAATAGACTAACCACTTTGTTATTAAGTAGACTACTAATTACTGAAATTAAATTTCCAAATTAATAATATTTATTATATTATAAAAAACATCTTTATTTATATATGCCAAGAACACATATTAACAAGTCCATAAATCAAACAGAGCTAAAAGAATTTCATATATTTTTATCCAATTCTCTATAATTTTGTTGATTTTAAGCTTTATCTTATTTAGCTTTAAAACTAATTTTTCTTCAATCACTAAATAGTTCAGAATTATTTTCTGAAATGGCTGTTCTAAAACACTCCTGATTATACTGTCTTCATTAGAATTAAAATTTTTTATGTGTTTTTTAATTGTTTTTTTAATAGCCATATTTTTTGCTGTTTCAAACTCATAATATTTGGATTTGTAATAATTTTTCTTAATTATTGACAGATGTCTAATCACATTCACAAAATTTGCACTATTGTTAATCAAGTTGCTAATCTTAAAAAATTTTACTTTATTAATAGACAATTAAATCTTAATAAAATAATCAAATTTTAGTTTATTGTCTAAATTTAATATTTTAGACAACTTAAAAACTAACAATTTTAGCTTGTAAAATTCAGAAAACTGTTATTTCTTAAGTAATTAAATTTACTGTATCAATGTCTGAAAAAAATTTTATTAGCCATATTTACTACTACTGTTATTCATAAAAATTTAGAAATTCTTAATAAAGATATAAAAATAGCCAATTAAAAACAGGTGTAGTAAAAGAAAAATTTCAGAATTTTTCTAAAAAATTACAGAATTCCAGGAATTTCAGAATTTCTGGCTAAAAAAATTAAAGAAATTCAAAAAATTTCATATAATATAAATTATATATATATAGTAAAAGTATTAAAAAGCAGAAAAAGTAATTCCTAAAGAATTCAGTTTAAAATCAATACCAATAATCAATTAATTATCTAATACTTCTTCTTTTAAAAAATAGTTTTCTATAACTTGAAACAAAATCAAATTACATATCAATAAAATATTAATTATTACTTGAATTTATATTATTATTATTTGATTAAAAAATATTAATCATTTCTATTTTATTAACACTCCATGTTGATAAAATTCAACACTTAATCACACTAGACCAATAGTTCTTGATTATAACTATTAACAGAATACTAATTTTTTATTTTTTTTTATTTTTTTTATTTTTTTTTTATTTTATTTTGTTGTTTACTAATTAATTAAAAGATTAACATATGAAGTTATTAATGTCAAGAAAGACTGATAAAAGATCTGAAAAACAAGAATAGAAACTTGAAAATTAAGGATAGTTTATCAAGAAAAACCAGCCATTAAGCTAAGAAAGAAATTCATAGAATAAGCTTTTGAAAGAGTACTAAAACAGCAATTAAATCTCTGTTCATTATACAAATAACTTAACCAAAACCTTCAAATTACAAAAATCTTCAAAAATTACCAATATTACTAAGCTATTGAGCACTAAGTTATGAATTTGTTATTTGTTTCCACACTCTAAATAATTACTTGTAACACTACTTTATTTAAGATTTTTTATATTGTATTTAAGTCCTAAAAATTCTTAGTCTTTGAAAACTTGTATTGAATCATTAATAATATAAAAAAGAAACAATTCTTAAATCTTATTTATTTAACATTATCTGTATTTTTAGTTTTAAATTTTCAATGATTCTTATTAGTCTGTTTGTAAACATTGTTAAATGAATATTTAATGAGTCTCCTAAACCAATCTGAATTAAAACTGCCTTGTGGTTGGTACTAAGGAAATCAGAAACAGAATTAACATTATGATTTACAATAGCTAAAAGTAAATTTTTACTCAAAAAAATATAATTAATAACTTTTTTAATTTCTTTAAAATTGTACCAAATAAGATTTCTAATCAAAAAATATTCACTAAAAGAATTTACTAAATTTATATTTGGACATTTACTAAGATTTGCACACTTTTTGAAACTATTCTTATTAAAATTATCATCCAAGATTATAAATGAACTAAAATCAGTTGTCTTAAAAATAAAAAAGTTAACATTAGAGATTTACATAAATCTGGTTCCAATTAATGCTCTAGTATACAAATCCAAGATCACAACTAACAGCTTGTCTTTGAACAAAAAGTGAACTAAAATTATTTTACCAGAAATTTCCTTCACTTTCATAACATAATGAGCCAAAGAATTGTTTATAATAATAGTCATATTAGTACTAAAAAAGCTATTTTCCATACCAAATGTAAAAATATGAACTTTATTAAACTTATTTATTATCTATGACTTGGCATTAGACTTAAGTTTTGTTTTAGTTATAATAGATATTATGTTCTCAAAATTTATATACTATTATATAATATTTTTTTGCTTGGCTAAATTATTTATATTTCTAATATTACATATAGCAATTTTCTAGATTAAATTAGTTATTATTAAAGAAAAATATTTAAACTTAAGTTTTTATTATCTATTTTGGCCAGTAAGTTCATAATTGTACTTGACAAATTGTTCATTTTATCTTTAAATTTCTTGACAATTGACTAATCCAAATACTTTACTTTTATAACAGTTTTGCCATTAGTGACTGTACTTAAATTCTTATTTATTACTATATTTGTTTTTTGATTCTGTAATAAAAAAATCACCAATAGCTGACATTCAAAACTAGACTGAGAAACTATTGGCCCAAATATATTTAATCTCTTAGCCAACTTACTAATTTGTTTCATAAGATTATTAAAACTGTATTCAAAAGTAATAAACTTATTATTTACTTCTTTAAACACAAATAAAAGAGGTTTTATCTCCAAAGAGAAGCCAGATTACAGAAAACTGAACAATATTACTCATAAAAACAGCTATCCAACTCCATAAATTCAAAAATTATTTGATGCTTTTGGTAAAAAAAATAGTTTTCTATATTGAACTTAGATAGTAATTATTGGTAAATAGTCATAAATATAATTAATAAGAAAAAAACAGCATTTATTATAAAAGAAGAGAATTTTGAATTTAATATTATGCTTTTTGGTTTAACCAATATTCCAGCTACTTTTTAATAGTTATTAGAAATTGTTTATACTAAATTATTATAGAAATTAGTAATAGTTTACTTAAATAACACTAATATTTTCTTCAGAATATTTAATGATTATCTTTATTATCTCCAATAAGTATTTAAAAGATTAAAACAAATAGAATTAAAACTGAATACTACCAAGTGCTTTTTTGGAAAAACAGAACTCAAGTTTTTGAAACATATTATAAGCAAAAACAGCATCAAAATAAATCCAGACAAAATTGAGATAGTTAAGAACTTTTCAGTACCTATCAATCTTATTGAACTCCAATTATTTCTGGAATTTGTCAAGTACTATTGACATTTTATCCACAATTTATTTAAGTTGGTTCAATTACTTAACTAACTCTAAGCCAAAAACACCAAATATGAATAGACTGAAAAGCAATAAGAAGTTTTTAATATATTAAAAAAAAGCTTATTCAAACTTCAGTATTAATTTATCCAAATTATAATAAACTATTTATTATTATTACAAATACATTAGACCAAGCATTAGGAGCTGTGTTATTACAAAAAAATCAAATGGATAAGAATATTTAATGATATATACTAGCCAAAATTTAAGTACAGTTGAAAAAAACTATAAAATTTTAGCATTGTTACAGATAATTATTTGGGGCCTCAAAGCAAATAACAAATCCGTAATTTGGTGCTTGGTTGGTATTCTGGTGTTGATATCTGAAGGTTTTGTTGATCTGAAAGTTTTGTTGTGGAGTTTTTTGTATAATAAACAGAGATTTAATAGTTGTTTTCAGTAGCCTCCTAGAATCGCAATTCTATCAAATTTTTTTCTCAGTGTGATAGCCAGTAATTCTCCTGGTAAGCTATCCTCAAATCTATGAGTGTTCTACTCTTGTTTCATGGGTCTTTTACCAGTCTCTATGATGTCTGTATCTCAATGCTTAATCTTTAATCAATTAGTCAACCAAAAAGAAATACAAAAAAAATAAAAGAAAATAAAAAAAGATAAAAAAAATAAACAACAGCAATTGCAAGTTAGTATCCTGTTAATAACTGTAATCAAGAGCTATTGTTCTAGTGTGGTTAAGTGTCAATTACTATCAACATGAAGTGTTGATAGTGGAGAGTGAATTGAGATGGTGAATAATTATTTATTGATAGTTGTAAATAAAATGTTTGTTTAGATCAAATCTAAACTGGGAGGTCTCTAACTAAAAAGATTCTGTCTTTTCTACTTCTAGCACTACTGCTATATATACATAATTGAGATTTCTCAATTTCTCAATTTTTTACACCAGGAATCCTGGAATTCTGGAATCCAGCAATTCTTTGTATGAGAATCCTGAAATTTCTGGAATCCTGCAATTCTCTTTAAGAGGAATCCTGGAATTCCACATTTACTATGGCTACCCCTGATTGGCTAATTTATATGCTAATATACTCCTTATATTCTATAAGTAACATTATTCTCTTTTTTTTAATATTAAGCTCCATCAAGATCTCCTAAATCTTCTAACTCTAATTCTCTGTCTTTGAGTATTTCTTGAACTTTTTTTTCAAGAATTACTTAGGTTATTTTGTTCTGTAATTCTTCAAATTGGGTGTTGGTTATTTTTGTATATTCATTTTTTGTTATATTTTTGGGTTGAAATGTTTTTAGATTTGTCTTATTTGCAACAGACCATTGGCATTTCCATTTTTTTTTCTCTTTTTGTAATGTACTATATAATTAAATGGTGAAAGTTCTATTTTCCATCTGGTATGGCGGTCATCTGCAAATTCTTGTTTCTGAATTGAAGTCAACCCTTTGTGATTGGTGTACACATCAAACTTTTGACTCAAATATTCTTTCCATTTGATAACAGCTTAATAGATAGCTAAATGTTCCAGTACTGGAGTTCCATGGTTCTTTTCAGCTGGACTTAAGCTTCTACTTGCATAAGCTACTGGATGTTTTCATCTGTCCAGTTTTTTCTGAAACAATACTGCTCCCAATGCCTGGTTTGATACATTAGTAATGATGATAAATGATTTGTTGTAATCTGGATACATCAACACTAGAGCTTGAATAAGCTTTCTTCTCAGTGTGTTAAATGCCTCCTGCTGAGCTTCTGTCCATTCATACTTTACATTCTTAGTTTGTAAATAATGAAGTGGCTAGACCAGTTTAGAAAAGTCTTTGATGAAATGATAATAATATCTAGTAAATCCCAAAAATGCTCTTAGTTCTGTCAAGTTGGCTGGTACTAAAAAGTTCTTTACTATTGCAATTTTATTTGGATCCGTTTTAATTCTATCTTTGCTTATCACATGTTCCAAAAACTTGAGTTCAGTTTTTCCAAAGAAACATTTAGTTGTATTTAGCTTTAATCTGGCTCTTTTTAGTCTTTCAAACACTTGTTGAAGATGATGTAAATGGTCATTGAATATTTTTGAAAACACATTGGTGTCATTCAAGTATATAACTACTGATTTCCATAGTAGTCCAGTATATACAATTTTCATTAGCCATTGGAATGTTGCTGGTGCATTTATCAAGCCAAATGGCATTACTTCAAATTCAAAATTTCCTTTCTGTGTTGTAAAAGCTGTCTTTTTTTTATCTTCTGGGTTCATGGCTACTTGTCAGTAACCACTGTCTAAGTATAATATTAAGAACCATTTCTTTTCTTCAAAAGCATTGAAAAGTTCTTGGATCTTTGGAGTTGGGTAGCTGTTTTCTTTTGTTACTCTATTCAGTTTCTGGTAATCCACATAAAAGCAGATTTTTCCATTCTTCTTATAGATTAGTACCACTAGTGATGACTATGGACTCATTGATGGCTGAATTAGTCCATTGTCAAGCATCTGATTGATTTCTTGACAGATGATCTCATGGCTAGCTGGTGGCATTCTGTATGCTCTCTGTTTAATTGGTGTTGCATCTCCAGTTTTGATTTGATGTTGAATGATGTTAGTTCTGCCAAATTCATTTTTGCTGACAAAAATGTTATTAAAGTTGTTAAGCAACATCTTAAACTACATATGTTGAAGTGGGTCCAAGTTTTCTATGTTCATTTGCTCCAACTGTTTTGGTTGAAGCAGATAACATTCTTCTCATCTGTATATTGTTTGTGATGTAATGTCTACATATCTGCACAGTTGTAAAAAGTCTGGAATGGTGTCTAAAAGTTGATTTTCAATTTCTGTGGTCAAGTATCCAATGGTAATTCCTGCTGGTATTTCAATGATATCTTCTGTGTTGTTGTAAATGAGGATTTTAATGTGACTGTGGTTCTTTGCTGGTATGTGTAAATTAACTAATCCAATCTTTCCTGATTCACAAAGTGTTGCTTCCACTTCAAAAATCTGTATCTGATCTTTTACTTTTCTTTCTATGACTACCATGTATTGGTCATATGGTGGAATGAAAATTGATTGATGGGTGGAGATAATTTCTCTTTTGTCAATAATTTCTTCTTCTGCCATATTAACTGGTACATCTATTCTACAATATATGTCTTTTCTGAATCATTTTGTAGCATCACAATAATATTTCCTATATATTCTGCATCAATTATTTTCTCTCTGATGTTAATTCCTCTTTTGGCTAAGCTACTCCTAGATGCTAACTGAACTATTGTTGTTGCTGAGATTTCCAGTGCTATTTTGAAATCAATGCCAGTGTACAAATGGGATTCCAATTTGATGAGATCTTTTCTCAGATATCTCAGATCAAACTCTGCATTGGTATCATGCACATATTCTGGCATAATACCTTCATTATTATTGCTGAACCATTTAAGTTTCTGTTCCTTGGTGAAATCAGGGAGTGTGATATATGTTTTGGGATTTGAATCAGAGTTTGAATCACTATATTTTCTATTGTCACATTGAGCAGAGCTGGAACCATTGTTTTTGTCATCATCATTGTCAGAGTTTGAATTGGGATTGAAAGTTGATTCCAATTCTGATGCACAGTTGCTGATTGATCCTTCTTCTTCAAAGATCATATAGATCATGCAGATTGGTGGATTGTAAATGAGGTCACACTTATTACAATATTGAAAGTTACAGGGAATTAAGCAATATTAATATAATCAAGTATTTAACTGCTCTAAATGCTATTACTGGAGGTTTTTGGTCTTTTTTCTTAAATGTTATTAATGTCTGTTTGTTTTAAATTCATGTTTTCTAGAAGTAGTTGAATCTCTAATAATTGAATTTATCTTCAAATTATCTCTTATAATTTGAACTGCTGGGCTTATAAGTAGAATGGCCAATTCCATGCCAGTTACTTTGTGTAGTTATGTTGTAGTAAACATCAACTCTTTTTCAGGAATTGCTCATCTGGAAGCTCACTAAAAATGTATAGTTACTTTGCTGTAAAAGTCGACTTTTCTACAGGAATTTTGTCTGTAGGCTACCCTAATAATTTGTAATAAGAAAATAAAAGAAATGTAAAAGAAATGTAAAATAAATAGGATTTTATCAAGGGAAACGTTTTCTATCCAGGCCTGGAGTCACTAACAGTTTACTGAAATTGGTAGCTAATCAATTTCAAAACATTAATTGTATTGAGGGAATTTTAAGTATAATAATTTAAGAATTTGGTTTTCAAATATTTGATTTTTATTTGATTTTGTAAAAAGTAATTTGTTTCAATTAAGATATCTACAGTAAGATACTATAGTAAGATATAAGAAAAATATATTTTCTTGAAGAGAGAAGCTTTTTTTTTATACAACTTGTTGTAGTACTAGTCTTTGAACTTGCATTTTTCTCTTTTCTACAATTTGGGTGAACTAAAGATACATTTTGGCAAACTACAAGTTATTTTTACGAATTATTGATTATTTCGGCAATTTTTCCATTAATTTTGGCGAATTTTGACTATATTAAATGGTTTAGGGTATTGTGTAATTTGATCATCTTAATTTCTATGGTACAAATCGGGTTATTGATTGAGTAATAATATTTGATAATTTGGCTAATTAATAAGTAATAATCGAAATGATAATAATATGTTACTTAATAATAAGAATTATAAAGATAATTTCATGCTAATTAATAGCTAAAATTCTACTGGTAACATAATCTCCTCCTCAAGACTGAGCTCCATCAAAGTCCAAGCACTATCTGTGATGTCAAAATAGTAGTCCAGAATAATTGAAGTAATTTGGTCTAAAAATTGTTGAAATTTCAGTTTTGTGAGTTTGCCAATGTATTGAACTTTCATTGGTTGCAGCATTGGATTTTGTAGGACATTTTCACAAGCATTGAACAAATCATAGAGTCTAAAAGCTGTTTTAAGTTTGTAGTGAGTGTTTTTTGGGCCAGCTGCTGCCTTAAATTCATTGTGAATTTGTTTTTGTACAGTTTCAGGAGTAATGTTGGTTGCTTCAAGTTCCAGTTTTCGTTCATAAAGTGTTTTTCCAATATGAAAATATCTATATATAGGGGTATATTCATTGTTTTGTTCATTAAGAAATAGTAGAAGTTTTTACAATATAGCATTTGGTAGAATGTCAATAGGGGCAATTAAAAAATTTTCTTTCAATGCTTGCTTCAAAAGTTCTGGTAATCTATTTCCAGAGTGACTTCTTGTTTTTCTTCTATAGAGGTAATAGTTCTGCGAATTATTTACTACTGGGGCTGTAGTTTTTTTCTAAATGTAATTAATTTGACTTCCATTAATTGTTATGAATAAGTCAGGAAGTGTTTTCAAGACTAACATTAATTTTTAGGATATTTGTTGAATATTTCAGGGAATAATCATGATAAAATGACTAACTAATAAAGAAAAAAATAAAAAAAATTATTTTTGGGTATAGAGTTTTTATTTGTTTTTGGGTTTGAATGTTTCTTGTAATTATTTACTATTTTTGTTTTATATTTTGTTTATATTTTTAAAAAGATTATTATAAATATTAAATTAAGTGTTCAAGTTTGGTTGTTGTTTTATTATAACTATTGGTTCTAAATTTTGAAGAATATCTTCAGGATTAACTATAGGAGAATATGTATTAATTTGTGGAATTAATGGTTCAGGATTGTTTTTAGAATAATAGTGTTTCAATCTATCTCTATGTGCAACTTTTATAAGTACTTTGTCATCAAGTCTTAACTTGTATGATTCATTGCCTAAAATTTTGTGAATATAAAATGGTCCATTTCATTTATGTTCAAATTTTCCACTCTATTGTTTTTCAGCCTTAGTTCTGTGTAAGAGAACTTTATTTCCAATCTTAAATTCGTTGGTAACTGGTAGCAGTTTGTTGTCATGTCTTTCTTTTTGTAGGGCTTGGAAATATTCAATATGAGTGGCTGCTATGTGTTTTTTTTCTTCCAATGTGCTAAGAAGAATATAAGCTCTTCTTTGGAGTGTTTCTTAGAAGTTTTCTTCATTGATTGGTTGCACTAAATATGTTTTCACTGTAAAATTAATTGGTAATATTGCTGTCTTTCTATATATAAGATCAAATGATGT
This sequence comes from Geosiphon pyriformis, assembly GCA_016748015.1. Classification (NCBI taxonomy): domain Eukaryota; kingdom Fungi; phylum Glomeromycota; class Glomeromycetes; order Archaeosporales; family Geosiphonaceae; genus Geosiphon; species Geosiphon pyriformis. The sequence goes on along the minus strand of JAAOMT010000328.1, from coordinate 289,075 downwards.
GTGTTTTGTAGTATCTTGTTTTAGTGTTCTGTATGCTAGTAATACTAATGAAATAAAGATATCCCATTTTTGTTCAAAGTTTGTTGAGACTTTGGCTAAAGATTCACACAATGTTCTGTTGAAATGTTTTACAAGTTTATTTGTTTGAGGGTGATAAGGTGATGATAGAGGTTTTTTGACATTGAATTGTTCACAAATTTTTTGTATTAAGTTGTTCACAAAATGTGTTCTTTGATTAAATAAAAGTTCAATTAGACATCCATGTCTACATATAATGTCTTCATAGATGAAATTTGCTATTAATTTTGCATCTGCTCTTTGGATGGCTCTAGCTTCAGGCCATTTGGTAAGATAATCTACTGCAACTGCAATATAACAATTTCCTTGGGTTGTGATAGGTAATGGTCCAACTAGATCAATTCCAACTCTGTTAAAAGGTTGTCCAACTTTGATTGGATTTAAAGGTTCTGTGAAGTGAATTCCTTCTCTTCTTTGACAACTATCACAAGATTCTATATATTGTCGAATGTCTTTTTGCATGTGAGGCCAAAAATAATGTTCAAAAGTTCTTTGAATTGTTCCATCTCTTCCCAAGTGTGCTGAGGACGGATCTGTGTACATGTTGTATAAAATTGTTTCTTTTTCTTTTTTTTGTACTAATTTGAGTAGTTGATTTGAATTTTTGCAATTTTTATAATAGATTTTGTTGTGGTGTATGAAATATTGTTTTGATTGGTATTGTAAACAATGTTTTTTACCTGGAGACCAATTTTCTGGCATGGTAAGGGTCTCCAAATAGTTTTTAAGATTGCTGTAGTTTTTGGGATTCATTGTTGTTTGGTTATTTTGTTGGTAGATTGGTAAGTTGTGGTGGAATTGTTGTTGGTGTTAATCTTGTCTTATTCTTGAGAGGCTATTAACATTGGTATGTAGTTTTTCTGGTTTGTGGTGTACAATGTATCTGTAGTCTGCTAGAAAGTCATTTCATCAAGACTGTTTGGCATTTTGTTTAGTTTTCTTTTTATTGAGCCATTTGAGACCAATATTGTCAGTTATAATGTCAAATTCTTTTCCATTCTTCAGATATTGTTGAAAATGTTTAACAGCCCAAATGACTGTGGCAGCTTCCAATTCAGTTGAGCCATATTTGAGTTCTGTTGGCTTGAGTGTTCTACTGGCATAGACAATGACTTGTTCCTGGCCATTTTCATTTAATTGTAATAGAATGGCACCAAATGCTATGTGTGAAGCATTAGTGGCTAGTTGAAACTGTTTGTTAAAGTCTGGGTAAGCAAGAATTGGGGCTGTTGTCAATTTTGTTTTGAGAGTTTTAAAAGCTTTTTGTTGTTCTTTAGTCCATTGATATGGCACATTTTTGTTGATAAGATAGTTGAATGGTTTGGCAATTTTTGAGAATCTTTTTATGAATTTTTTACAATAAGAGGCTAATTCTACAAATCCTCATAGCTCTGTGGTATTCTTGGGAGTTTGAAAGTTTTTAACAGTGCTGATTGTTCCAGGGTTTGGTTTGACTCCATTTTTGCTAACAATGTGTCCAAGAAAAATTAAGCTTGTTTTTCCAAAGTGACATTTTTCAATGTTTAACTTTAATCCTGCTTTCCATAATCATTGAAAAACTTCTCACAGGTGGATAAGATGGGTTTCAAAGCTTGGTGAGTATACATCAGTGTCATCAAGATAGACAACTACTAATTGCCATAAAAATCCTTCATATACAACATCTATAAGTCATTAAAATATTGCTGGTGTATTGCAGAGTCCAAAAGACATAACATTGAATTCATAGTTCCCTTCTTGGATAGTAAATGCTGTTTTAAGTCTATCTTTTGGGTCCATTTCGACTTGCCAGTATCCACTTTTCAAGTCTAAAGTTGAGAAGAACTTGGCTTTTTTTAGAGCATCTAGCATGTTATTAATTCTTGGAAGAGGGTAGGCATTTCCAATTGTAACACTATTCAGTTGTCTATAATCAACACAGAATTTGATTTTTCCGTTTTTCTTTTTAACTAAAACTACTGGTGAGGCCCAAAGACTTCTTGATGGTTGAATTAATCTATTATTGAACATTCTTTGGACCTCTTTTCTGATGAATTGGTGGCTGGCAGGTGGCACTCAATAAGCTTGTTGTTTTTTTGGTAAAGCATCTCCTGTGTGAATTTGATGTTGAACAATATCAGTTTTTCTAAAGTCATTGTTGTTTTTTGCAAAGATATCTGCAAATTCAGCTATTAGCTGTTTCAATTGTTTTTGTTGTTGGGGTTCTAGAGAACCCATGTTAATTCGAGAGAGTTTTTCTTCCAAAAGGTGGTAGTTTTCAGTAGTAGAAATGATGTTTGGATTTGGAAGTAGAGTATGTCTTATAATTTCGATGAAATTAGAGACAATTTAAGGGTTTTCATCTTGGAAGATGTTATTATGTATGATTCCAATTTCTAATTTATTTAATAGGACAATAGAGTAACTGTTGGGGTTGTAGAATATAACTCAAAATTTTTTCATTCCTTTAGGAATATAAACGTTTGGGATTGAGATTTCATGCTTCAAACAGATTTGTTTATTGGATTCAAAAATTTGTTGAGTAGTGATGGGTTTTGAGCAGGTGTAAATTTCGTGATGTTTTCCAAAAGATGAAATGGTAATTGGTTGGGGAAGTTGAAGAATCTGGTGGGATTCATTTTGTGTATTGAGAGCTATGTTTACTGGCATTGTAAATAGTCCAGTTGAACCAAAATCTTGAGTTCTTCTTTCACTTTTTCCCAATTGTTTTCTGTTCTTCACTGATTGTAAACCCAAAATGTTGATTAAGAGTAGGTAAATTGCTTGGGCAATTTCTCAACATGTCCAATCCTGAATGGTTTGTCTGTTTCATTTTACAACATGATAGTAATATCTCCAGTATATCCTGCATCTATGACTCCTCCTCTAATATTGATTCCTTTGCTTGCCAATGATGATCTGAATGTAATTTGAACTATTGCTCCAGGTGAAATTTTAAGAGCAATTTTAAGATTGATTTTTGTCAAGGACTTTGGTTGGAGAACCAAAATGTCTTTGCCAGAATATCTGAGGTCATATTCTACATCAATTTTGTGGGCTTTTTTTGGTTTTATTCCTTGCCCATTGTTTTCAAAGTATTTGAGTTGTATAATAGGCTGGTTTTCAATAAGATAGATTGGTGTTGTTGTGATTTCTTTCTTTGTTTCAGGTTTCCCAAATTCGATTTCTTCCTGGTTATTTTCACTGGGCAGAGAAATGTTAAGAGCATAGCATTCTGGACATCATTTGTTATCACAAGGCATGATGCATTCTTTACACAATTGAATGTTTATTTGCTCTAATTGTTGAATTTGAGCTTCTTGTATTGGATATGTGTGATTTGCAATTTGGTAATATGTCTCTACCTCATCTTCATAGTTGAATCTAACTAATTCTATTGTATATTTAATGTACTTAGCTTCTTTCATTTGGCGGATATCTTCCTGTGTGGCTCTATTAATTAAAGCCATTGCTAAATCAAAGATTATTTCAATATCATGAGGGTAGTGGTAAAGTTTATTAAGAGCACTATTGTATGCTGCATCAAATGGTGTTCCTCTTCTGATTTTTTCCGAAATTGATAGAGCATATTAACAGATTTGATCACATACTCCTCCTCTCATTGCAACATCAATCCAGTTGCATTCTTCTGATAACATATTTCCACATGTGAGACAAAGAGTGTTGTCCCATTTTCCACTTCTTTTAGGGTATCCAAATCGTTTTCTATAACATGCTTTGCAAAAATAACAGATGCAAGTTTCATATTCTTCTTCTGGAGAAATACATGCTCCTATTAATAAAAGTTTTTGTTGCAATTTTTGTATTTGAGTGGAATGTAGGATGGTTGTTTCCATGGTTCTGGTGTAGAATATTTAACTACATTTTATCCTCTGGTCTCTTCAAAGATTTCTTGTTCTGTTTTTTCAGCCCAATTGGATGATGATCCAAGAGCCATAAAGGTTTCAGTGACTGGTAGTTCTTTCTCCTTTTTAAATTCGAATATTGGGGCTTTTTCAGTTTTTTTATTAAAAGTACCACAGGTGGCAGATACTCTAGTGTATTGTCCTTGGTAAAAAATCTTCAATTCTTGGGTTTCCCAATCTAAATTTGCATTGGCCTTAAGAAACCAATCATTTCCGACTAGAGCTTGGTATTGGGGTGTATTCATAACAAGAACTTTGACTGAAATAGTGATTCCATCAATAGTAAATAGGAAATTGTCAATTTCCCCTACTGGTGTCTTTTTCATACCATCTGCTATAACAATTACAGTTTGGGCTGGTCTGTCAACAGTTTTTTGAAGCTATTGCATTAACTGGTAGGTGATAATACTTTCAGCTGATCCACTGTCTAGAATTAATCGAATGGGTTTTCTTTCTACTGTAGCTTCAGTATACATGACAGTGATAGCTTTTTGTTTATTAGCTGCTGCATTACTAAGCAAGAATGATTCATTTGCTTCAAATTCGAATAGGAATATATTTGAGAGATTGGTATTTTGGGCAATTTGAGCTGGTGGAATAGTGTTGTTAAAAGGGTTTGATCTTGGTGCTGCAACTTCACCTTCAGAAAGTGCAGATTGTTGAAAATCCGATTCTTCAAGCATTGTAAGATAACTGGATTGAGTGTAATAGTGACTGGGTCTTTGTTGACCAGAATTTCAGGAAACCAACTGGTTATTTGGATTGATTCTATTGTTGTTATTCTGAAATTGATTTTGGGGTGTGAATTGATTATGTTGAACCAATCTTCTGGCTGGTATTTGATATTGTTAAATGGGTGGTGTTTGATATTGCTAAATTGGTAAAGATTGCTAATTTTGTTGCTGCATTGGTTGTGGAGCTGGTTGATAGTAATTGTTTTGATTTTGTGGTCTTAGTAAATAATAAGTTGGTGGTGGAGATTGGTAATAAGATTGTTGTGGTAAAAAGTAACATTGATTACTCATATTTTGTTGGTCTCTTTGCAATTTTCTGTAATTCCATTTCCAATGTTCTGGAATTCCACAATAATAACAATTTTGAGTTTAGTTGTTGGATGGTGATCCAAAATTGTTTTGATTGCGTTGTTATAGGGGTTGATATCTTTGTGGTTGTTGTTGCTGTTGTTGTTGGTTTGTGAAGTAGCTTTCAACTTTCTTTGTGAGTTGGTCTATCTTCTCTTCAGCTGTTGAACTGGTTTCTCCAATAGCTAGATTGACAAGTTTGGTGTGGTTTGCTTTTTCTATAGCTATTTCATAGTTCTTTGCATGTTTAATGGCTGTTGCTAAGTTTTCTGGAGCATGTGGGCAAACTTTCTTGATTAATTTGTTCTTTAATCTTGCTATAAACTGATCCAGAATCTGGGCATCAGAATAGTATTTATTGGTTTTCAATTGTCGAATTCGTCAAAAAAGTTTATTGAATCTTTCCAGATAGGTCATAACAGTTTCAGATGTTTTTTGTTTGATATTGTGAAAGTGATTATGAAGAGTGATAGATGTGTTGTTGTTGGTAAATTGTTATAAGAAAGCATCTTTAAATGCTTGCCAGTTTTCAAATGGTTCTCCTAAATTTTCAAACTATTCTCCTGCAATTCCTTGGAGGAAGTATGAGATTGCTTTGAGCATTCTTGTTGCAATCCAACTATTTGCATCTTCTGCTTTTTGAACTTTGTCAAGCTATTCTTGAGGACTGGTATCATTATTTTCACCAGTAAATTCTGGAATTTTTGCAATATAAGCAGTTGCCATTTCTTCTTTGTTTTCTGTAGTTTCTTTTTGTTCTGATTCAGTTTCTTTACTTTTCAGACTCTCTGAATGATTACTTTCGTTTTCCTGTAAGTAATCAATGATATTGGCACTTGTTGATATTGGTTCCTGCTGTTGAGTAGGATTTCTAGGTGACTGAAAATCTTCTGGTCTGGAGAAACAGTTAAGTAGTGAACTTGGTGTTTGTGGCTGAGCAAGTGAAATTGGAAATGGTGTAATAGAAAGTGGTAATTTGACACTGGTTCTTTGTTCAGGTGTTTGCAAGTGTTTGGCAGTTGTAGTATTGGAGTGTTTGGAGTGGTTTTTGAGTATTGCTTCAATTTTTGTTTGCCTTTGTTGCTTGTTTCTGTTTCTAATTTAAAGTCAATAGAGTATTGAGACTGTACTGGGTATTTTTCTTCACAATACTCAATAATATTAAAATTAAGTTCTTGAAAATAGGTAGCAAGTGTTTCACTGTTCAGGTCTTCTGTTCCCAATTGTGAATAGTGTACTAAATTATTGTAGAGATTGTTTCTGACTTCTAAAATGTTGTAGTTTCCAAAAAGATAGTTATTAATGCGATTTTCAATGTATTGGTATAGTGATTTCTTGAAAATTTCAATTCCATCTTGGATGTTGAATTCTTGCTTGCAGTGTGTGTAGATTGACTGATAATACTCTAGAGTTGTTGTGTCTGGTGTGGTCACTATTTTGAATTTGTTATTGCTGTGTTATTTTTGTGAGAGAGCATCAAATATTACCAGAGGTTTTTGGTCTCTTTTCTTAAATGTTATTAATGTCTGTTTGTTTTAGATTCACGTTTTCTAAAAGTAGTTGAATCTCCAATAACTAAATTTATTTTCAAATTATCTCCTATAATTTAAACTGCTGGGCTTATAAGTAGAATGACCAATTCTATGCCAGTTATTTTGTGTAGTTACATTGTAGTAAACGTCAACTCTTTTCCAGGAATTGCTCATCTGGAAGCTCACTAAAAATGTGTAATTACTTTGCTGTGAAAGTCAACTCTTCTACAGGAATTTTGTCTGTAGGCTACTCTAATAATTTGTAATAAGAAAATAAAAGAAAAATAAAAAAAATATAAAATAAATAGGATTTTATCAAGGGAAACGTTTTCTATCTAGGCCTGGAGTCACTAACAGTTTACTGAAATTGGTAGCTAATCAATTTTAAAACATTAGTTGTATTGAGGGAATTTCAAGTGTAATAATTTAAGAATTTGGTTTTCAAATATTTGATTTTTATTTGATTTTGTAAAAGATGATTTGTTTCAATTAAGATATCTACAGTAAAATACTATGATAAGGTATAAGAAAAATATATTTTCTTGAAGAAAAAAGCTCTTTTTTTATACAACTTGTTGTAGTACTAGTCTTTAAACTTGTACTTTTCTTTTTGCTACAATTTAGATGAACTAAAGATACATTTTGGTGAACTACAAGTTATTTCACTGAACTATTGATTATTTCGGCCAATTTTTATTAATTTCAGCGAATTTTGACTATATTAAATGGTTGAGAGTATTGTGTAATTTGATTATCTTAATTTCTATGGTACAAATCGGGTTATTGATTGAGTAATAATATTTGATAATTTGGCTAATTAATAAGTGATAATTGAAATAATAATAATATGTTACTTAATAATAAGAATTATGAAAATAATTTCATGCTAATTAATAGCTAAAATTCCACTGGTAACAATGCTGCTTTTGTTCTTTTTTAGTGAGTACTAATTGTTAGTAATATTCATAGAATTTTTCCAGATTATCTTCCATGTTACCAAAAACATCGAAAATAAGGACATATTCAGGTTCAAACAGTGAAAGTGGGTTATTTTTAATTTCTAATAACTCGCTGGTAGTAGCACCTTCTACTTTTGCACTTGCCATTCTCCAGATTTCATGTTCATCATGAGGATATTTTTTCAACTATCGCAATGCTCTTTTCCAGGTATTGTTGATTGGAGTTCCTTTATGGACCCAGTCATTTATCAGAATAGTATATTGGCATGTCTCATCACATGTTCCTCCTTGTCCAGAAATGTCATTTCACATTTTTTTGTCAGCTAAAATAGCTCCATATGTAAAACAAGATTTGTTATTCCATTTTCTCTGTCTTTTTGGGTGTCCAAACCATTCTATGATACATGGGCAACAATAAAACTTTGTTGCTGTGGAATATTCCTCATTATCACTACAACATGCACCCATTGATGACAATTTCTTACTGCAATTTACATATACTAATTTTGGTCACCAATAGTTAGATGGCAGTAATAAAGAGTAAGCATATAGGCTATAAGTAGTGATTAGTGTTGGACCTTCTTCCTCTTCTTTTTCCTTTCTTTTATTGTTATCTTTTTTCCACTTCCAAGTTGTTAGTTCATCCTAATTGTTGTTGGTTATTTAGGCTTGGTTGGCATTTCAGATAGGTTTTTTTTTTGTTTTCTTTTTCCCTTGTTATCCCAAGAGAGCATCAGTGGTAGCTTGTTGTGATCTTCATTGGCCCAGAAAACTTAGTAGGCTTCTCAGATAAGTTTCTCTTTTTCTTTTTCGAATTCAATCAGTGGTGCTATTGGTATGGTAATTGGCTTGAAGTGGCTATACATGGCTGGTATATATGTGTGTCAACTGTTTTGACTAAGCTGAAGCTCTTGGATGTTTCAATTAAGTGTTATGTGAGTTTTGGACAGCCAGTCATTGCCAACAAGTGCTTGGTATTGAATGGCTTTCATGACTAATACCTTGATTAGTACAATAATGCCATTGACTTCAATAGGTAAGTCATCTATCTTACTAATCAGAGTTTTGGTTGCTCTATCAGCTGTTATAATTTTGGTGCTGGCAGCTTGATTAACTTGGTAACCTAATTGGTCCATAAGTTGTCTTGTGATGATGCTGCCAGCTGATCTACTGTCTAGGATCAATTTGATGAGGTGGCCATCAACTTTGGCATCAGTGTACATGGTGGTAATAGGTTTTTCTTCAAAAGCAGCTCTACTAAACAATGGCATGATTAACAATTCCTTAAGTTCAAACAGAAAAATGGTGTCCAGTGATTCATCTTCCATAATAGTAGCTGGTAGAATATTACTAGTAGGTGTTGCTTGTTGGTTGGTTTCTGAGTTATTGGGTTGGGTGTTTTCTGGGGCAATCAAAAGACTTAAATAGTTCTGGAAACTCAGGTTTTAGGTGTATCTGGTGTCTAAATTCCATTGTCAAAATCCTGATAGTTGTGTCATGGAACTGGAAATTGGTTGATAGACTACTATTGATGATTTCCAGTTTTGTTGTGTCAGTCTCAGCCTTTGGGTTCTGTTTTGAGATAAGTTCTGCAGCAGTGTTTGAATTTGTTGAAACTGATAAATTACCTGAAGCTGCAGCTGATAAATGGGTTGGAGCTGCAGTTAATAAATGACAGGTGTTGTTGGCTGATAAATTGGTGGTTGATAAATTTGCAGCTGCATTATAGATATGTAATTTGGTTGATATATTGCTGAGTTTGTTTGATAATTTGGAGTTGAAAATCTGCAATTGGAGTTCCAATATTGATTTTTTGATCATTGGTTTTCTATTTTTAACCTACAATTGACTTTTAAATATTCTTGTTTACTACAGTAGTGGCAAACATGCATCTCCTGCAGCCACTGTTGATTGGTCAAGAATGATGAACATAACTGATTCTGGAAACAATTCGCATTTCCAGAATTATTGCATCATTGTGGTGGTTGATAAATTGCCTGATTGTTAGCTAAGTATCCTTCTAATTTCTGATTGATTGAGTTACTAAATTGTTTCAATTTGGAATTCAATTCAGATAATCCCATTCATTACTAGATTAATGGCTTGGGTGTGGTTAGCTTTGAGTTCAGCTGCTTCAAAATCTCTGGCATTTGTAATGGTGGCTTGAAGATCTACTAGATGCATTAGATATATGTATTGGAAGATGCTATTGTACAGACTTCTAATAAATTGATTTAGGATTTGTGATACTGTAAAATAATCAGCCTGGATTACTTGAATTTGGTGCAGATTTCTATGAAAGCATTCTAGGTAAGTGGTGACTGCTTTATTTTCCCCTTGTTTGATAGTGATGAAGGTGTTTGCCAATTGATTGATGCTATTATTATTACTGAAATATCCTAAGAATACAACTTTAAATTCCTGAAATGTTTGCGGTTTGGTGACTAAACTTTGATACCATGAGTTGGTAGTATCCTGTAAGAAATAGGGGATGACTTAGAGTGCTTTTGCGTTATTTCATCCATTGACTATGATGGTCTTTTCAATGTTATTGAGCCATATTTGGGTGTCGTCTTCTTTACTGGTAAGTTTCTCAAGTTTTGCTATTGGGATGTAGACCATTGGATCTAAATTTGGTTGTTGAAGTTGTTGTTGTGGTTGTTGAAATAGCTGTTGTGGCTGTTGGAGTGGTTGAAGTGGCAGCTGTTAAATTGGTTCAATAATCGGTTCAATTGATAGTTGATTAATAACGATTATTAGAGGTAAGTGTTGCTGATTAATTGCTTCAGGGTTTTGATTGTTCCAATTTTGCTGAGTTTGAAAATTTAGAGTTTTGATTTCCGGGTTTTCTGTAATCGGGTTCTGATAAGTAAATTTTTGATCTTTGGCTTTTTTTTCTTCTTTCTCTTCTGATTTTGTTATCTCCCAGAGATTTGCATTTCCAAAATTTGGTTGAGTTGACAGTAATCAAAATCCTGATGGCGTTGGCAATCATGATTTAAATCCTTCAAAATAATTGCCATAGGTTCTTAGTAATTCTGTTTTCTTTTGTTTACTTTGGAATAGGAGTCATCCAAATATTGATGTTGCATGTGATGTGGATGTGTCTGTTGATAAGATGTTAATGGCACTTCCGGATGTATAGTGATATGATGAGTTTGTTAGTGATTCAACTCTGGTTTTTTTCCAAGTAGGTGGTTGTATTTGTTTTGGTGTTACTGCTGGTATTTGCAATCTTCCTTTGCCTTTGTCTGTATAGGTGATGGGAAATTGTTGTTGTGTGTATCTTTTAATGGTTTAATTAATTTCCCTAATGATTAGTGTGAAACTGTAGTTTCTTGGTAAGCTAGTATGTTGAAATAATTCTGTATAGAAGTTTTTTTTTGCAGATTCAATGTCAACTGTTCCTCCTAAGCAGTCTATGATTTTATTATTGACATAGAAATTAAAGACTGATTCTGCTGGAAAATAGTTATTGTTTAATCTTAATTGTTAGCTGTACTGTTGAAACAAGAATTTGGCGAATCCTAAATGGTTTGCTCCTATGATTTCTGATTCTGTCACTTTTGGATGATTGTTGTTAGTGCCAGTTCTCTATAAGATTATACCTCACAAGAAGCACTAAATGTTACAGATGATTATTTGGGGTCTCAAAGCAAATAACAAATCCATAACTTGGTGCTTGGTTGGTATTCTGGTGTTGATATCTGAAGGTTTTATTGATCTGAAAGTTTTGTTGTGGAGTTCTTTGTATAATGAACAGAGATTTAATAGTTGTTTTCAGTAGCCTTCTGGAATCGCAATTCCATCGAATTTCTTTCTTAGCATGGTAGCCAGTAATCTTTCTGGTAAGCTATTCTCAAATCTATAAGTGTTCTACCCTTGTTTCACAGGTCTTTTACCAGTCTCTATAACATCTGTATCTTAGCACTTAATCTTTAATCAATTAGTTAACCAAAAAAAAATACAAAAGAAATAAAAGAAAATAAAAAAAGATAAAAAAAATAAACAACAGCAATTGCAAGTTAGTATTTTGTCAATAGCTGTGATCAAGAGCTATTGTTCTAGTGTGGTTAAGTGTCAATTACTATCAACATGAAGTGCTGATAGTGGAAAGTGGATTGAGATGGTAAATAATTATTTATTGATAGTTGTGAATGAAATGTTTATTTAGATCAGATCTAAACTGGGAGGTCTCTAACTAAAAAAATTCTGTCTTTTTTACTTTTAGCACTACTGCTATATATATACATAATTAAGATTCCTCAATTTCTTAATTTTTCACACCAGGAATCAGGCAATTCTTTGTATGAGAATCCTGAAATTCCTGGAATTCTGCGATTCTCTTTGAAAAGAATCCTGGAATTCCACATTTATTATGGCTACTCCTAATTGGTTAATTTATATGCTAATATACTCCCTATATTCTATGAGTAACAGCATTAAAACATTTAGCTATTTATTGAGCTATTATTAAATAGAAAAAATACTTAATTTAGAAATTTGATGTATGTACTGATCACAAAAAATTAACATCAATCTAAAAACAAAAATTTGAAAATAATTAACATGCAATATTAAAAAAAACTATTACTATTTTAATATACAGTACACTATAAAAAATGAAAAAATATACAAAAATATTAATAACTCCAATATTATATTAATACTCAATAATTTAAGAAGAAATTATCTCAAAAAAAACAAAACAACATAAAACAACAATCAAAATATTTTATTATTTACCAAAATATATTATATTAAAAAAACAGAAAAAAATTAAATTAACCACTTAAAATTATTATAGAACCAGAAAAAAAAACAATATTGTTTAGTATGTACTTAAATTCAACAACAAAACACTTTTATAAAAAAGTTATCATAGAAAAAACCAGAAAAAGATATTATTGACCATTAATATATTCAAATATTATTCAATATATTCAAAATTGTAATGTTTATTAAAAAAAAAAGAACAAAACTCCATAAATCACTAAAACCAATTAAAGTGAAACAATTATTTAATTAAATTGAAATTAAATTAATTAAATTATTAACAATAACCAGCAAAAACAACTTATATATAGCAATTGCCATGAACTATCTCACAAAATGGTTAAAAACTAAAGTTATTTAAAAAACAAATACAAAATTTATAACTGAATTTATATACCAAGATTTAATTTGTTAACACAAATGTCTAAAAAAATTGTTGTCAAACAAAAAATTCACTTTATAAACAGAACATTAACAGAATTAAGTTAAAAATTTGAAATTAAAAAACTATTATTATTTTTATATTATCTATAAACCAATAACTTAATCAAAAAGTTTAATAGAATATTGTGTAAAACAATAACCAAAATCTGCCAAAAAAACCAAGACAAATAGAATTTGTTTATATTATTAGTACTATTTGCTTATTGAACAATAAAGCAGAATACCACATAAACAATACTATTTAAGTTAATATATAATAAAACAGTAATACTATCAGTAAAAATAAATATTTATATATATTCAACAAAACCAATAACAAAAACTAATTATCAAAAAACACTGTTGTAAAAAACTTATTACTTAATAAAAACACTAGAAAAAAACCAGTTGATAATATACAAAGATCACAAAAAAAATAAAAAAAATAACATAATAATTAGTTATTAAACAAACCAGTTAAATTCAAGATTGAAAACAAAATATTTTTATATTATACCAAAGCAAAAAAACAATAAAGTAGAAAATTTGATTTTAAATAGAACAGTTTATTTTATATTGAAAAAATTCTGGAAAACAGAGCATATAAGTTAAGATAAATCAATAAAATTTTAACTAAAACAATATATAATAATTAATTAAAACTATATTATAATATAGTATTATTTTTTATCAATAATATTTCACAACTAAAAATATAATAAATACTAATTAAACTAGATAAAATTTTATAAGATTTGGAACCAATCATAATTATTGAAACAAACATATTAATCTAAGCTATTAGAATAGTATATAAAAAACCAATACATGCAACAAAAAAAATCAGAAAAAATGAAAATTTCAAATCATATTTACACATTAGCACAACAATTATTTTAGACAATAAATTAGCAACAATTAAACATGGAAATAATTATTAATTATTAAACAATTTGTTATAAAAACACAAACAAAGAAAAAAAAACAAAGAGCAGTTTATATTAACAATCACAGAAACAACCAAATTACTAATCAGATAAAATTATAAAAAAAGTAAAAAACATTTTTAAGAAAATACCAAATATTATTCTAACAAAAAAATTGACTAAAAAAAATTAAAAGTTATAAATAAAACATTTTTCAAAGACATAATATTATTATTAACTAAGACAAAAATTAAATATTTAGAAATTGTATATAAACAAATTTAAAAAAACATTCAATTAATAAATAATACAATAAATTAAAAACTTTATTGAAAGAAGTTTTATACTATATATTAAAACAATTTATTAACTATATACTATATTTAAAAATTATTCAAAAATACTACTACATACAAAAATAGAAACAATAACTATTAACCAATGAGAAAAAATGACCAACTTCTAATTTAAAAACCTAAAAACCAAAATTAAACACACAATATTAAAAAAAAGTAATAAAATTAATTCAAAATAAGAATTTTAACAGAGCTTAAAATTAAAGAAAAAAATAATATTATTTATAGAAAAAAAGTATAAAAAAAAAATAAAAAAAACAGATTATAAAAATAAATTAATAAGAAAATAGTACTTAATATGTAAACACATTTTCAGAAAATTATAACATATTTTTAGAAATGTGTATATTAACAAAAAATAAGCATATTTTCAAAAAATCATAGCATATTGCTTAGAAATAAGCACAGTTTTAGAAAATAATATAGAAAAAAGTAGAAATATATAAGATCTTATATAATAAAAATTATGTATATATAACAATAATATTAGGAATAAAAAAAAATATTCATTTAATTTACACTTTAACAAGTTCTTAATTAGCTAAACAATAAATATTAATAATATATTTTTCTTTTTAAAAAATAGTTTTTTATATCTTAAAAGAAATTATTTAAATATTAAATAAAATTATTGCTTTATCATTTAATTTATATTATTTTTATCATAGATTAAAATTATTATTCTCTAACTTTATTAGCAATTTATACTAATAATATTTACTACTTAATTATACTAAAAAAATAGCTTTTAATTATGGTTATTAATAAAATCCCAATTTTTTATTTTTCTTTTACTTTCTTTTTTTTTGTTTTATATTAAATATTAATTAATTAAAAGATTAAGTATTAAAATATTGATGTCAAGAATAGTCTAATAAAAAATCCATAAAACAAAAGTAAAAACTTAAGAATAGCTTACTAAAAAAGCATAACTGCCAAATTAAACCAATTTTTATGCTAAAAAAAAAATTGGAAAAACAATTATTAAGTAAATTTCTGTTTATTATACAAAAAACTTAACTAAAATCTTTAAATTCAAAAATCTTTAGAAATTATTAACCATATAATTGATAGAACTGCAGCTTATTTTTCTAATGCTAACATAAAAATAAGTATTGAACTTTATAAACTATTGTTTTTAACAATAATTAAATTGCAAATAATTGCATTGACTATAGAATATGTTTTTTATCTTATTTAGTAATTGTATATACAGACAATTAAGCTGTTATAAATATGTGTGTTTTAGAACTTAAACAGTAGTTACCAAATTTTCAAAACAAGTATTAGTTAAAAAAGCATTATATAACTAATTTAATTAAGTCTAAGAATATTTTTATATAGCAAGTAAAAGTTAAAAACTATTTAAAAGATTTTAACAATGACTAAATTAATGTTTTTATTAGTAATACAACATAGTTTTATGTGGTTTTTTTTGTTAATATATATAAAAAATTTATTATGGCTGATAGTCTGGTTGTTTTAGGCAATATTTATTACTTTGTTTATAATATTTATTAATTTGTTTGTTATGTTTAGTGAAAAATAGATTTAGACTCTAAAATTGTTATTTATTTGTAAAATTAACTAGATTTGTATTGTTATGATTTGATATTTAGATTCTTATATGTTTATTGACTTTACAAATAAAGTTTTAGCTATATTTTATATATATTTAATAAAAGTAGTTTATAAAAAATTGTTGGTTGCTATCAGAAAAAAACTTTACAACAAAAATTATCTAAATATTTTGTGTTTAATATATGATAATATTGAACTGTTAAATCATGTTTTTACTTATTTAAAGAATGCTTTTGTATGTTTTAGAATTTTGTTAAAATGTATTGAATTGTAAAAATCTTTAGTAGAGATTTGCTTTTTTTAATATTCTTAGTATTTTAAATTCTTTTATTATATATATTAGATATTAGTATACACATAATTTTGTACAAGAGTTTTTGTTTTTAGAAGTTAAATTGACAAGACAGTATTGGTTTTTAGTAATAAGAAAAAAACAGTTTTGGTAGTAGTTGATTTTATTTGCTGTTTGGCTAAAAAACATTATAGTGTATTATGGCTGTTTAAGTTCAAATTTAATACAAAGATTTTGTCAAGTGTTTTGTATAGTTTGTTTAATGTTTTGTCTAATAAAATTGTTCAATTACTTGGTGTTATTGAATTATTTGTTATTGATTTTAGTTTGTATAAGACTTGTTTGTTTTTTCAGATATAAATAATAGTGCTGGTATTTATATAAATGTATACTATTGTTTTAATTAGTCTAAGTAGCTAGTTATATATAGTAAATACATAAATTATATTTAGTTAAGATTACTTAGTTTTCTTTTATATACTAGATAATAATTAAATTGTACTCATAAAATAAAATAAAATGCTTTAAAAACTGTTAAAAACAATTTTGTATTATTAATATTTAAAAAAACACATGTAAAATATTTTGTTTAATTATTTTTACAATAAAAAAAACTTTTTATAATAAAACTTTATTAATTATTATAAGAAAAATAATATTTGTAAATTTTTTATTCTTTGTTTTAATTGTAATTATAAAAATAATAAAATTAGATTTTATAATTTAATATATATAATTAATTTTTTTAAAAAAAATAAGCTATTAACAAAATAATAATAATAATAATAATGATAATAATAATATTTTACGTTTTATTTCGTAATTTTTATGATTAATAACAGATATTATTGTGTTTTTTAATTGTTTTTTATTTAATAAATTACTAAAACAAACAAATAACTTTTCAAATTAATTTTAATAACACAAATTAAAAAAAAAACGTAAATATCAATAAATAATTTGTATTATAAAAATATTAAATATTTAAAAATAAGGAAATAAGTAATAAAAAAAAAGAAATTAAATTTTAATTATTTAATGTTTTTTTCAAATAAAAAAAACATTGTTTATATAACTATTAAAAAGTTGCATAATAGTTTGGTTCGGATCAAAATGTGCAGATGTTTTATTAGATTTTTTGGTTCAAATTACAATGACCACATTAATCGGATTATGACTGATTTTGGTCTAACGGATGGCTACTGGATGTATGATGGTCTTGATCAGAGTGAAATTTTCTCTCCTTTGCTGTGGAGGATCTTTTATGACCCCCTTTTGTGTGAGGTCAAGAGATAGGAAAGTTTGTGTGGTTACCGAATTTAAATTTGTAGCTAAGACTGGCAGAATAGAAAACCAAGACAGTTTGACTTCTTTTCTGACTGCTGGTGTGTTCATGGATGATATTATCTGGGTGAGAAGCAGTCAGGCTGCCATTCAGTATATCCTGAACACAGTGAGTAAATTTTTCAGGATAAATGACATTTCTATCAATAATGAAAAAACTGTAGTTATTCTTATCAATCAGAGGATTAGTAATACTTCATTGTCAATTAGTGGTCTGCCAATTTCAATTGCTCACAGGAAGGAGTCTTATCGATACCTTGGCATTTATTTGTTATCTGAGGGATTGTTCAAACCAAGCTTGGCTAAGGCACACATGAATGTCAAGTTTTTTGTCAATTTGGTTCTCAAGAAAGCTATTTCGGACAAGCAGTTTCTTTATCTAGTATCAGCTGTATTGCAACCGATTATTAGTTACAGGACTCAGTTCAGCTTTGTCTCCAGGAATGTGTGTATGAAATGGGATACATTGATCAGGAAGGAGTGAGGCTTAAAGCTGGTCTTCTAAGAGACTTTCCCAATGAGGCTCTTCATTATCCTTCTTTGTATGGTTTAAGATCTTTTGAGCAGTTGTAAACTAAATACAAGATGGCTTTTGTGTTGTGTTTCTTAAATGCTGATAGTATTCTTGGTCATTTGTTCAATCATAGATCTCTGGATCTTCAAGTCTTGGATTGGTCACCTATTTACTTTCTACGTTGTCCGATTAGGTTGCGTGTCAGTCCAGTCAATAATTTTTTGGCAGAAGTCATTAGAATTTTTTTGAACTGTGACATGTCTCTCGGCAATCTCTCTGTTTCTGCATTCCAATTTTCTGGTGGGGCACCAATATCTGCAGTCCTAGGTGCTTCTTTATTTTATGATGTCTTTTTGTCTCTCAGAAAGTTTGAGGTTGCCTTTGCCAAGCAGTTATATACCAAAAAAGGTTTAATTTTTGATTGGAAAAGCTTTTATCATTGGAAAAGACTTGATCCGAAGGGTCCTGTTTCTCATTGGTTCACTTTGATTTGTGACTTTTTGGATCAATCTTCTATTTCTGATGATTTGCATATTGAAGGTTTGTGGAATATAGATGTTTGCAATTCAGGTGCAGTTTTTGGATTGAGCCATTGTCTTTCTTCAGCGAATATGAGAGTAGTCAATGTTTACACTGATGGATCATTGAGAGATTTGAGTTCACGTGAAATAAAATGTGATGCTGCTGCTTATTTTTCAGATCTGGACATGAGTATTGGTGCTAAGATTGGTGAATTGGTGTCTTTGACTATGGCGGAACTGCAGATGATTGCTTTGGCATTAGAGTGTGTTCCCTTTGACAGTTTTGTGATGGTTTATTCAAACAGTCAGGTTGTATTGGATGCATGTGTGGCTGAATCTGCTCTGGTGTCTCCAGATTTCTGCAACTGCTGTTAGATGAAGTGGCATGGCATTGTCAATTTAATTAGAGAAAAGTGGCTTGTTGTTTCTTGGCATAAGATAAAAGGACATTCAGGTATTATAGGTAATGAGCGTGCTGATAAGTTGGCTAGTCTAGCTGTGAGCTCTTCTCTGGCACTTCTTGTTTTGGTTAGAAAGAGATTTATTATGGCTATCAGGGAAGCAATGTCTGAAAATGTTTGTCATTTTGCTTATGAGATTTTCAGATCTATTAATTGGGCTTACTGGGAGGTTGGTCCTGGTTTTAACATTGTTGATGACAGTTTGCTTGGTGATGTGAACTGGTTTTGCACTGCTTCAATGTGGCATCCTGACTCCTATATGGCAGCCAGCTTTACCAGTAAATCTATGGTTAGTTTGCACTTTTATTTTTTAAAGGCTCTCTACTACCATCTTCCAGTTGCTGTGCAAAAACATCTGTATAGTAAGGGGCTTACTGGGAGGTTGGTCCTGGTTTTAACATTGTTGATGACAGTTTGCTTGGTGATGTGAACTGGTTTTGCACTGCTTCAATGTGGCATCCTGACTCCTATATGGCAGCCAGCTTTACCAGTAAATCTATGGTTAGTTTGCACTTTTATTTTTTAAAGGCTCTCTACTACCATCTTCCAGTTGCTGTGCAAAAACATCTGTATAGTAAGGTCTACCTGAGTGTCTTATGTCTGTATTGTGGTGAAGTGAAAAGTTTTGACCATTTTTTTGTTTGCACATTTGATTCTGATGCTTGTAAAAGCATTCTCAAGTCTCATCTGGCCAAGTGGCAAAGTGTTTCTGGATTGGGCTTGCATTTGTCTCATGTCTCACAAGTGCTCTCTCTGTGCATATCTGATAATGTGTTGTATACTACCATGGGCAAAGGTTTTGTGTTCAGAGATTGAGTTCAGAAAACTTTGTCTATTCTAGGTAATACCAAAGTTGTGAGAAGGTTTATTGTTGATTTTGTTCGAGAATTAGGTGCTGCTCACTACTTAGATATTTGGGTGATTAGAGCTAAATATAGGGCTTTGATGGAAAAAAGCAGTTTAATTCTATTTGATGGTTTTGTGTATTCTGTGACTCATAGTTTGTCATGTATGTTTTCTGCTGGGGTGATTAGATTGCTTGGAATTTCCAAGGCAGTTGGTGTCTGTTTTGGTTTTTGTAAACATAGCTGCTTTTTTTCTGGTATAAATGGTGTGATTTCTGTTCTAATAGATTTATAGTGTTGCTTTGATCAGTCTGAGTGGCTGGTTACGTGTAGAAAGTACATGATTAGTGCCTAGTTTAGATTGCTTAGTTTGATATATTGCACTAGGTGGCTTTTGGGTCTCACTCATTAAACGTTAATAAAAAAAAAATTAAAAAGTTAATAATTAAATTAACAATTAAATAACAATTAAATCAATAATTAGATTAATAATTAAGTTAATAATAATTATTTAAAAATAAAATGGTTAATTATATAATATTATCTGGTTAATACATGTATTAATTAATAAAAACTATGATTTTTAATTGTAAAAACATTAATTAAAAAACAATTTTTAAATTGTTCAACTTAATTTTAACAGAAACATTAAATATTAAAGTAAAAACTATTTATTTAAAAAAAGTTTAATAATCATAATTATCTTTTAAAACCAATAGTATTTTTTTAAAAAAAATTCTAAGTTAAATAATATTATAATGTAATTAAATAAAATTATATTTTAAAATATGTTTTGTTTTGTTTTTATAACCAAAAATAATTTGTTAAATATAATTATATTTAACAACACAATTATTTATTAATTAGAATTTAAATTCGGAATAACACTGTAGTCTAAAATTAAACACTCTAATTATATTAGTAATATAAAATTAATAAGAATATTAAACCAAATGTTTAGTTTTTTAAATTAACATAAGATTTGTCTGATTGGTTGAATTAAACTCGTTGAAATGACCAGTCACCTGTCCTGTACAAAAAATTATCGAGCCCAGAAATAAATTTGACGCTGCAATATGGGTAAAGACACCCAAGAAAGAAGTTTGAAAACCAAAAAACGGCGTCACGATCCGCTGCATCTTGAGTTGGAAGATGCTGAAAAGATATCTAAGAAGCCCCTGCGTAATAAATTTGTCACTAGAAATGAGCAGCAAGAAAAAGAGGACGTAAGTTATATATGTGTTTTTATACCTTTGATGAATTAATAATAATTTAGACTGAAAATTTTTATTTCTAGGAGTATATTGATCCGAAGCTATCAAGAAAAATCTTAAAAATAGCAAAGGAGCAACAGGATGAGATTCAGGATGATTCTTTAAATTACGACGAAGATGCGAGTGAAAATGAGGAATTGAATACCTCTAATATTGATGATCAATTAATTCATCGTGCTACAAGCAAAGATATATTTAATTCTTCAGATGAGGAAGGGGAGAAGGGAGAGGAATATGAAGAATTGGTATGGATTACTATTTTCAAATGTGTAATTCGATGAGACATAGGGGCTCATCCGATAACAGCAAATTTGTTTTTTGTTAAAAAACATAGGAAATTGATGAAGAGGATCAAGAGCTAGTGAGCAAATTTTTGCCTAGTGGCAAGGAGCGAAGAAAACTGTCAGATCTTATCACGGAAAAAATTGAAGAACAAAATGCAAAGTCAGGAAAAAAAGTTTCGGGTAAAAATGGTGAGATTTTATTGATAAACCTAAATTTTCCAAATTATTTATTTATTTATTTGATAATCAAATCCAGGTGGGCTCGATCCAAAAGTCTTAGAAGTTTACTCGAAGTAAAATCAAGATTTTATTCAAAACGTTTGGTTTCTGTCTACGATGTTTATGCCGTTTTTTATAAACAAGTTTTATGATTCAATTTATAGGGTGGGCTTATTGCTAAGTCGGTACAAGTCTGGTAAACTTCCGAAAGCTTTTAAGATCATACCTTCATTGCCAAACTGGGAGGATATTTTGTATCTGACACGTCCAGAAAAATGGACCCCAAATGCTACCTACCAGGCAACTAGAATCTTCGTATCGGTTAAGCCTAAACAAGCTCAGAGGTAAATATCCAAATTATTTTAGCTTTACTGACGGTTTCACACTTTGGTGCTTTATCATATTTATTTCTCTATCTATATATTTTCTAGATTTTTCGATCTAATTCTTTTGGAAAAAGTTCGTGATGACATTCACGAAAACAAAAAACTAAATTTTCACTTATATATGGCTTTAAAAAAAGCATTGTATAAGCCAGCTGGGTTTTTCAAAGGAATTCTCTTTCCCCTTTGTGAAGTAAGTTATAATGATTTAATGGTCCATATATGCATGAGGAAAAATTGGACTGATATGGCTACTATACTTTACAGACCGGCACCTGTACCTTGAAAGAAGCAGCCATAATAGGAAGCGTTATAACCAAAGTTAGCATTCCAGTTTTGCACTCCTCTGCCGCATTGTTAAGACTGGCTGAAATGGAGTATAGTGGATCCAATAGTTTATTCATTCGCATATTACTGGACAAAAAATACGCGTTGCCTTTTAAAGTAGTGGACGCGTTAGTTTTTCATTTTCTGCGATTTAAAAAGGATGAACGAATAATGCCTGTTTTATGGCATCAATCCTTGCTTGTATTCGCGCAAAGGTAAGAATTTAAGCAAAATATTCTTTTGCAATTAAAATCCTTGAATACCATATTATGATTAACTTATTTTACTCATTCATTCTTCTCACTCTAAGATATAAACAAGACTTGACACCTGAACAGAAAGATTCATTGCTTGAATTACTTAAATTTAAGAACCACAAGCTAATTACACCCGAGATTCGCCGGGAATTCGTTAACGCAGTTGCACGTGGAGAAATAGTATACGATACAGAAATGGATGTATCATGAACAAAAATACCTTTGATCTATATTGAAGATACTTCATTTCTTTTACATATTATCGCCATTTACAATTGTGCAGAAAGAAATTTTGCAAATACTAGTATGGAAAATACTCTATGCAACCGTAAGTCATTTATTTAGGATTTTACCCAAATTCGAAAAAAAAAACAAAAAAAAACGAGAGGAACAGCTCCAGACGAGACTATATAAAGATGAAAAATACATGACGAAAGAACTTGACGTGTGGGCGTTTATCTTTGAAAAGAACTATCTACAACATAACTAAACTGATCTTGATAATTTCAGACCTTAAAACCCATCGCCCTAAGAGTATGCTTCTTAACGCGATTAATGTGCATTGTGTCACCATCCAGCTGAATGTATCCCTGATTCAATGCATTCATGTAGGTCTCGTGATGAGCAAACTCAGCAAACGCGCATTTCTAAACGAAGGGAAGCGAATCAATTTGTGATTCAAGGAATTTGATTAGTTTAAATTAATCCACATACAAAAACGGGGACTAACCTTGATCGGCAACATGTCAATCTCCACTACCCTGCCATTAAAGGTCACTTCTAAGCATTTTTTCAACCTGGGCTTTTGGATCTCTGGTGGAATACCGCCAATGTAAACTCGATTAGTCGATTTAGGATTCGTTTCACTAGAAACAACCGCTGAAAAGAGGATGAAAAAAAGTTAAGAGATTGGATATTGCTGGTAGAAATACTATTCAAATGAAATTTTTTTCAAGTACCGTTTCTCTCGTTTTGAGGATTATGATGATAGTGTTTCTGCTGAGCGTAGGTTTGAAATTTTTTTTCAAAAGACAACACCCACTCGATTTCTTGTTTTTTATCATCTTCGTCATGTATGTCATCTATAGCGCTAGAAACTGATGAGGCGGAATAAACAGAAGGTGTCGAACCTTCTTTTGCCACACTCTGTCCTTTATTTTCATCGTCGTCTTCAATTTCCTTTTGAGAAGTGTTCTTTTCGAAAATAAGCTGATCTTGTAACGCGATAATTCTCGATTCTCTGTCGCGTAAAGAATCCTCGAGTAGACGGATTCGCGAATCCTTGACCTTTGTCGCGTCGTTTAGTTGTGTTAAGCGTTTGTTAAACTCAATTATTCGATTATCCTTGGCTAGAATTAGGTCGTTCAATTTATCGATTTCTTCCTCCCCAGCCCGAACAATCTGGCTGAACTGCGATTTGATGGCTTTACAGTTCCGACAACGAATATCCGCACCATCCATTTTTGCTTTGGAAAGAGAGTAAGGGCGACTGGAAGTTAAGTTCTTTTCGTTATTTTTTTCACGACTGAAAGCAATTCCAGGCATGAAAAGATCAGCTGCACTCCTTGAGCTGGAGGCAAAGGAATACGACATTTTGAACAAAAATGCTAATGATAAAGGTTACGGCGTACTTTCAGAATAGCGAGAAAGAAGTGTTTATAAAAAACTAAAGTTTTTTTGAATGGATCAGAGCATATATTATTTGTTCATCCCGTGATCATTGTATTTGGCCCTTTAGGAAATTATTTTAATTGGTTTAATTTAATTTGTAAAACATATCTTGTTATTGAAATTATAAAAATATCATTATTTGAAGTAATTCTATTTTTACAAATATTTAATTCACATTTTTAATTTTAAATTATTTTGATATTTTTAACAAATTTATATTGTAAAATATTATTTAATTTATTATTAATTACAAAGATTTAAAATTTAAATTAAATGTGTTTAAATAAAATATTAAAATTTACCAAAAATTAATTTTTGAGCATTATAAAAATTAATGTTTATAATTAATTATATATTAATAAAAATAATATTTATTAATTGTTCTATTAAATATTAAATATTTTAAGTTTTTACAAATTAAATTTGTTTAAATTAATATATATTTTTTAAATAAATCAATATTAAATTATTATTTTTTTTTATTGCGTTTTACGAGCCCAACCACTACCTAAAGAAATACAATCATATAAGATTCTAAATTAAGTGTGGCTCATGCTCTTTCTACACGTGACCAGCCACTCGGGCCAATCAAGGCAGCACTATACACCTAAATCACTGCACACAGGGAAATCTCGCAAGAAACCAAAACGCATCCTGGACAAACATGGATGCAACCCAAAGCAAACATGCGTACCTAACCTGAAACCAAAACTGTGAACCAGCTCAGGAGACCATAAGGATGACAAGCCAGAAATCGACGGAATAGAAGATCCATCTCGTACCAAGAGGTTGTGCTTCTCGTAATGCGCCCTCAGCTTAGCGGTCGGCAACCACATGGCAGACCTGTGAACTTCAGCAAACCCACGCACCAACTCAACAACCAAAACGCCACCATCAGACTCGACGCCCAACAAACACGTCGTCTCAGCTACCCACTCCTTCATCACAAAGCCCTTAGCCAGTGACATATACAAGCGATCAGAAGACCCAGCCTCACGTAGAGATCGGATTACCTCACAACCGGCAGCAGAAGCACCCAACAACCCAATCCATCCTTGAATAGTGTTAGAAATCAGTTCCTCTCTGGCGCGACTATCATGGACGCAAGAAAACTTATGATCAGAATCCTCAACCATCCCACATCGGATGCAGGCCACACTAGGGTAACTTGGACTATACAATCTTTTCCTCTTAGCCACAGGCAAGCGATGGTGCAGGGCCTTCATAAAATAAGACCGAAGCGCCGCAGACGACGAACTCGTGAAGCCAGAGCGAACAATATTAAATATAAATAATATAAAAGATGACATATTAAATTCATAATTTTTTACAAATTAAAATTATTATTATTATTAATTAAATTTTATGTTTTTTTTTTAAATTTATTAATGTATATATTAAATCAATATTTTTAATTAATAAAATAAAATAATTTTAAATATTCATATTAATAATTAAAAACTTAATGAAACTATATTTTGTATATACATAATATTAAATTAAAGTGTTTTTTTAAAATCTGTTGCAAAAATTCTTGTCATGTAAACATATTTTTTTCAAATATAACATTAAGTAATAATAAAAATTAAATTCAAATAGGAATACCATTAATCTAAAATGCCAAAGTTAATTGTAACAGAGATTTAACATCCTTTTTACAAGCATCGAATATTGTAAAATGCCATAAATGTGCTTGGATCAAAAAAAAATTTCTTGAAATATACATGTAAAATGTACAGAAAAAAATAAAGCAAAACAATTTTCAAAAAAAAACTCTCCATTATAAGCGAACTTGGAAAGGTTTAGTTAAGATTGTAAATAATAGTTGGTCGATTACTCATACAAGTCATCAAGTCTCTTTATGCTATTGGCTACTGTTTAGTAACATCTAATGGCAAAACTTTCATATTTACATCAGAATTATTGAAGCGTAAATATGTAATATTCAATGAAACCCAGTTGATTTACTATTAAGAAACGCAAATGCCAATTAAAAACACACCTCAGTGTACTTGTAAATTCAGTAAACCTCCAAAATATAACGCTCCAAATCTTTCAATTTGTTGACCCAATCATTAGCTTCACTCACAGTCAATCCACCCGCAGTTATAAAACTGTCGACAATAGCATCACGTACATCAGGTACTGGCCAAGTTGGCCCACATAAATAAAACCATCCTTCTTGTTTCAATAAATAATCATGTAACAATTCGGCATCATCTTGCATCTTATGTTGAATATAAACTTTATGTGGTTGATCCCTAGAAAACGCCAATCTAAGATAAGTAAGAAGTCCTTCGGCGTGATAGGCTTCCAATTCTTCTCCATATAAATATTCCATTGACCGATTTCTTGCGCCAAAATATAACATCATAGGTCCTACTTCTTTACCCAATGACTTTCTGTATGCACGTTCCTCAATGAAAGCACGAAAGGGTGCCATTCCTGTTCCGAGTCCAGCCATGATTACTGGTTGTTTATCTGATGGTGGTAATTTCATCACCGATGGTTTTATTGATACTGTAACTTTTTCACCCACTTTAAGACCAGCAAGGTATCTTGTACAATGGCCAAATCGTTTTTTTCCGAGAGAGTTAGTCCAATCAACGGTGACAACTAATAGGTGAACTTGATCCGGATGTACACTTTGTGCTGAAGCAATTGAGTAATGACGTGGTTTAATTGGGTTAATGATATTCACGAGATCTTGAGGAGGTGGCCTTGCTGATGGAAATTCATAAAATAATTCGGCATAATTAATCGTATCATCAACGCGGCGTTTGAATTCTTTTGATCCTTCAGAACTCGCAATCCATAATAATTTGTTTTTTTCTGTTTCGTCTGTGGCATAAAATGCGAGAGATTCGTAAAATCTTTTTGAGGGTCGACCAAATATATCCAGAATTTGTGAAAACAATTGAAATATGGTTCTTGTTTCATAATGATTGCCTTCCTTACTAGGTATAGAAATTATATCATTCGGATCAAGTCCGTAATATTCCAAAAATTGATGAACTTCAACGGGGTCATTATGTCCGTAAACTCCAAGTGCTTCGCCCAGATCATAAGTAAAATCTTTATCACTAATAGCAAATTCGATATGAAACAAGTTACGATCATATGTCAATGGTGTCAAACGTCGGTTCTCAGTTACATGAACTATAAAAGTTTTTTCAGGTAAGTCTGGTCGAATTTTTTGATCGGTATTTAACGCTTCTTTGAATAAAATATTCCAAGCAGCTTTGTGCCAATTGTTCAACTTTGATTTTGTTATTGGAACATCAACGTTCAGTCCAAATGAATTGTTAAAAATTGAGCAAGGTAAAGCTTGATCCGACTTTCCTAAGGGTAACCATGTTGGAGGAATCTCATATCGCAAAAGTGAATTTTCAGTCTTCTCGATGATTTTCCCAATAATCTTAGCAATCTCTATTGGATTTTGTCCCTCATACAAATCGGAAATTGCGGTTTGTATTGAGTTGTCCAGTTTTGAATTACTATAAAGTCGCAAGAAAGCAATTTGAAGGACTAAACAGACAGCTTCGGAATTTAACCCTTCTTCAGAAACAATTTTTTCGGCATTGATGAGATATAACATAATGTTTCTTTGAGCTGCTTCAAATCGGAAATCATTTGGTAGTTTTGTTTCAAGATTCTCAACATCCCAATTTGTGTTCAAGAGAACAACAGTACGTTCTTTTGCTGCTGCCAGGATTTCATATTTCGATATCAAATTACTCTCGTGTATAGCGATGAAATCAGCTCCTGCTTCACCTTCATAAACACCGGAAATACGATCAGTGCCAAATTGTAAGTGTGTTTTTATAACTCCACCATTATTATACGCGTCATGAGTGGATAAACAAGAAATATTTAACTGTGGATCAAGCGTTAAAATTTTCGAAATATGCTTGGTAGCAATCGAGGTTGTCGTCAATCCAGAATCCCAAAAGATGCATTGCTTCAAATTATGGGAAGAGGGTGAAATCTCAATTGTTGATAAAAGTTCATCGTTGAAATTAATACTAGTGCCGGTTACCAATTGATGAAGTAACAATTTTATTATGCGAGCGTTGATAGATTGACTAATAGGGTATTTTACGTCAACAAGTATCGGAGGCAAGCCATTCCAAATATCCGACTGAAACGAAGCAGTAACATCATAAAATAATGAAGAGCTGTGTCTTACATTTGTCTTCGTCACATCTGCAAATTGTTCCAATATGGCTATTCGTTTCACGGTTTTTGGAACGGCAGCGAGAAAATGTTTTTCAGACCAAGGTCGGTAAACTCTTGCAACTATAGCACCAACTTTCCCACCATAATGTCCTAATTTGTTAATAGCATTTCTAACTTGGATAGTTTCTCCACCAAATACTACCAAAATTGATTCTGAATCATGTGCCCCTACATATTCAAACAATTTATAATGTCGACCAGTTTTTTGACCAAATTTATTTGCAACCAATTCAAATTCCGAGATAGTCGATAATGAGCTTCCCACATAATTTACTTTATGTGGATTAAAATCATAATTCGTAGAAGTGGTTTCCTCGCTATTAATCTCTCTGTATAACTTCAAGATATCAATGTGAGACAATGTATTGATGTTTGAAAATTCATGGGCCGTTCTTACTCCATCAAAAATATGCAGAAATGGAGTTTTTGCCAAGGCAGAGCACAAATATGCAATCAATGCTATATCATGTGCTTCCTGCACTGAATATGAATTTATAATAGATACTCCTGTCTCACGAGCTTCCAGAACATCATGATAATTCACAATGTTATTCAACTCTTGATCATTTGCTTGTGTTGCTACATGAACAACCATTGGTATATTTTGGAGCGAAATTTCATAAAGATTTGGAATCATATTAACAATTGTTTGCGAAGTTGCAAAAGTAGATATATGTCCAGATCTTAAATCTATTTCTGAAATCTTCCGAGAAGCTTCTGCCACTCCAAGAATAGCTGTGGAAGCACCAAATCTAGTTTCCATTGCTTGAACGACAACATTTCCCTCAAATATATTTGGAACATTTTGTGAGGCCCATTGTTCGGCAACTTGCCTAACATGTTCTATTGTGGTTCCCGGATAGACGAAAAGTATAGAACTCAATGCGTAGGCGATGTATGCCACAGCGGTTTTTCCATCTATTAAATGAGACCCATGTGAGCTCCAATCTAGAAAATTTTCATAAAACTTGGAATTTATTGAGAAATTATCGTTTGAGATAGTATTTTCGTCAAAAACTGTATCATCTGACTTTTTTTCGTCGTTACTCGAACTCGAAGCTACTTCGTCTAAATCCACACTTCGATTACTTATTGAAACAGAGTTCTCAGCTACCAATATTTTTATGTCCTCTTCAGATAATCCCGCCAATTGATCTAGAGCCATTGTTTCAGTAATTTTTGATAGGGTTGCCAAAGTATGTGAATCAACACTTAAATTATCTCTCAATAATCCAATATTATTAATGGCGGCCAAAATGACATTTTGTTTCGGTAAACTATTCAATAAGTGGTCTCTTATCTTACGCGTAACTAATCCTGTTCCACTTGGGGAAGAGCTATTATTCGTAGTAACAGAAAATTGTAGATATTTATCTCGGTAGGTTGGCATAAAAAGGAAATCACATAATTCCGGGATTTCTGCAACATTCACAGGAATTCGTCTTTTCCTGGCAGCCGCCGCAATTTCTTTTGAAAGCGATAGATTATTTGTTGCTGACAGCACCAAATCCACCTTACCATAATGAGATCCCTCATTGCTTTTAGGTTTAACATTATCATCTAGATCTTCAATTTGAAATTCTCTATTAATGAATGAAATCGCCCCTTTATCAATATGCTCTATAAGTACAAGGGAAGTTATTTTAGCTCGTGGGTAAATCACAGTGATTTTGGCGGGATTCGAGGAATTAGCAAATTCCAGACGGTTGGCAGCCACTTGATTACCACCAATAATTAGAACATGAAGTCCTTGTAGACGCCAGCCGATTATTAAGGTATTGTATGAAGTATCATTAGCTGCCATTTTAAGACTTATTTTGTGGTTTTTATACTAATTTTTCTAGGATTAATTAGCTAAGAGAACCCTATGGTGGCAAAGGAATTGGAATAGTGGCCAAAAATTTTACGTATTTATATAATCGAACTCAGTGTTACACAGTCGATTGCGCAATCTCTTGACTCATAGCCGATTATCGCCTGTACTCGCTAAGTTTTTGTGTCATACTCCGCCATACTAATGTTCAAGGAATTTATTACTTTGACCACTTTTAATATAGGTAAACACCTGGAACATGATAATTCGGTTAAAAATCCAACTTTTCATTTTTGGGAATCAAAGTTAAAATGACACGAATATTAGATTGCAAAACGGGGAGAGTAGAACCTTGCTACGTGCTAAAAAGATATTCTGGCTAAACCTTGCCCGAAGTTTTCTTTATGTAAATAAAAGAAATTGGGTCTCTGATATCCAAAGACTCACAATATTACATTAGATCACTTTCAAACGTTCAGAAGAAACTAAGCACCCGATCAACTAATACATCTAAACTTAAGCTGAAATAAAATAAAAAACCAGGAGTTTTTTTTCAAATTCTGAAAACGACCATGAGAATTGAATTCTGTGGGCTTTATTAAATATTTCATAGAAAGTAGCAAATATATCTTTCCTACCTTATATTCCTCAAAGTTTTAATTATACAGTCACGAATATCTGTTTTTATATTGTTGTTTATCTAATGTTCATTTAATGATAATCTTCACTTCTTGATAATTTTCAATGCCTCAAATGCCTCACGTTCGGCTTCTTCTGCTGCGACTTGTTCAACAAAAGGGGTGAGATATCTTATATCCTTTTTAATTGGGACGAAAGTAGTTAATTTTTTTCCGTAATTTTCTTGAACATTTTTAGACAAATTTTGAACATACCTCTTCAGGCTTAGTCCATTTCTCCTTTGGTAAAACATGATGTTCTATAGACAACTGAAACGCCCTACGATAACGTAAGGTGCGCATAGCAGTCTCCTCGGGTGAGAGCCGCTTTAAGGCCTTTTGGACAGTTTCACTTTCGTCAATCAAAAGGTCATCATATCTTAGGCCTTTATGATTATTCCATGGATCAAAGTGGATTGTAAGCAGTGATTCATAAAAATGAAATCAACTTCTTTAAATACAATTTGCTGAACACGGTTTTTTACCTTTTTAATTTAATGAATTCAGTGAATTTTTGAAGGAAAAGACTCAGTAAGGAGGAAGTAACTGGTTATTTACACCAAAAAGTATTTAGCTTCTTAGAATTACCATATTTTCTATAACCGGCAGCGTTTGCGTACCAGTTAGCAACAGGTTTCAAGAGCCCAGTTAGAAAAGGGCTTTTCTTGATGTATTTTGCTAGCGAAGGTTGTGACATTTACGAAATAAGTACTCTATTGAGCAGTAGAAAGAAAGCTAGAAAATTACAGATGTATGCAATCAAGTAAATCATATTAGAATATATGATCTGTTCGAAAATATTTTATTTATAACCAATTACATTAATTAGGCATAACTTCTAAGTGACCTGCCCAGGCTCAAGCAGGGGGTGTATCATTTGCTGCGTTGTGATAGTTTTTAATCAATGATATCATATTATTTATAGTGTTATACGGAATGGATCAATTATAGGTAATACTATTATTTCCTGCATGGTCACTGTACGACCAAGCAATCCCCGGAGGAAGATCTCTATTCATAACAAGCTTACAATTCCAACGGCTGTACACCTCAGATCCTCCGATTCCTTGGATATTTCCACATCAGCTAAAAAGTTTTAAAAGTATAAGCCTCATTTTGGATGATAAATCGGACTCCCAATTCTTCTGTCTTGACCTCTTTCTCGTTTTTCATCATGTCAGATACCACAAAGGGAATGACAATAGCATCAAATTCGTGAGTGAAAAATGCAGCAGCCTTTCTGTGTATTTCTGACTGCAAGTGTAAGATCTTTTGATGCATACACCCAATCGCCTTTTCTAATCTTCTGGCTTTAGCTTTCTTACGTTTTGAGGTATTTAATTCATCTTTCTTTGATGTCACAAGAGCCTATTTTACCTACACCTTTTGTTGGGAAATATCATGTAAATGGAGTGCGAATGCCAGGATCTATGGAGACTGCATGAACAGAGCCATCTGCGGAGCTGTTTTCACGTCTCGTATACCTCCACTCCTTAGTTTTGCGAATGTTAGTGAGCTTGCAATCTGGATTAGACCATTTGTTATTTTTACGCTTTTTTTTTGAAGTCAAGAGGTCATAATACATGTTTATCCTTTGAAATAAAAATGGCATAAAGTGACATAAATAATGATGTAAAACAATTTAAAAAACATAAAAAATTCATTATCTTTACCTTGTATCGATGTACATCTGCATAATTGCTGGAGTGTGAAGGTAAGATAGATAGAAGCGACTCTAAGATAATTTGGCAAAGTTCCGAGCATGAATTATCATGGTGTGATACAGTGCCTTACGAGATTGAAAAACAAGATAATTTGTTGATGCACCTTGTTGTCGCTGTGCATTACGTTTAATAATTTCCTTTCGCGGAACCAATACTTGATCAATCGCTTCGTCTGTGATTTTGGCAGGAGCTGAGCCTAAGTAACCTCTTAAGAGCAGACGTTTTTGTTGAGACATCATAGGTTTTAACCATCCCTGTTCCATGATACCATATTGTTTCATAATGATGGGACGCCTTTTGTTCCATCCCACTACAGTATTAAAGGCAAATCTCGCCAAGCTCCTGAAAATAGTGATATATCTTGACTAGTAACATGCGATTGAGAATGCCTTCTGTCTTCTGGCGTTTCCCATGGGTTGCTGTTGCCTTTCCCTTGCGCTTTTTGTTCCTGCGTTCCCTTCAATAGCGAGAAGCTCTCCTTTCCTGCATGCGGCAAATGAAGACTGTATTGACAGCAAGAATTTACTAGAAGAATTTGTGCCTGCCAGAGGTCTCATCAAGAAAATATATTGGAAGAGGTCAAAGGCAAACACGCAGAGCCGATCACAGCGGGTAATGGCAACCTCTAAGACTTGATCGTTCCATTAGGGTCTTAAGCCCTTGGCGCTTGAAGTTAACGCCAGAGCCGATATTGCTGTCAAGCTCGTCTCGGGAATCGAACGAGACGTTGTTTTTGTCGCTTAAGATCCTCTTTTTGCTTTGAATTAGACATGGGTATAGAGGAGGTGGAGTAGGGGTCTCAGCATTTTGAGAAGTTTAATTTCACGATTTTGAATCTGATAAGCATTACTTAGCCACTGATTAGTATTTTTATTGATAGGCATTATTAAGCAAATCAAAGTACTGAAGTCCTAATTTATTCTTAAGCTCCTTTAATTCCGCGAGAAAAAAAAGTTGCTCCATACATACTTAGTCGGTTCACTGTTTTATTCAAAACCAAAAATACTCTTCCTATCTGCTCATATGGGGACAACTGGTAATCACACTACAGGAGATCCGAGAAAAATCAAACTCACCTCATCTGAAGGTACCGAATTCCTGGTAGATAGAGATGTCGGCGAGAAGTCAATCTTGTTGAAAAACATGCTAGAAGATGTGGGCGAGAGTGATATGCGTAAGTTGACCAATTTATTCTATGAATTTCCCTTAACTGAAAGAACACCAATTATCTTCCAGTAAATTAGTTTCCAGTTCTACACTTTGAGCTTTTCACCCCAGAGTTCTTAAAGGTTTATCCTCCGATATAAGGCTTTTGATATTAATTATTACTGGGATTTCGAAACAAAATCAGCCATTCCATTGGCAAATGTGACTGGGCCGATCCTCACGAAAGTAATCGAATACTGTACACATCATCGCGATGATCCCGTGGTTAATCAAGACGATGAAAGCAAGAAACTAAGTGACCACATCGGGGATTGGGACAGCGAATTCTGTAAAGTCGACCAGGGAACTTTGTTTGAACTTATTTTGGTAAACATAATTTTACTGTGGAATGATATTTAATGAAATTTTGTTACTAATCAAGTTTTTATGAAGGCGGCAAATTACCTTGATATCAAACCCCTTCTGGACCTTACCTGTAAAACTGTAGCTAATATGATTAAAGGCAAATCCCCTGAGGAACTTCGAAAAACATTTAATATTCAAAATGATTTTACCCCTGAAGAGGAGGAACAAGTTCGCAGGGAGAATGAATGGTGTGAAGAGCGATAAAGGTTTATATACTGTGCTGCGTAGCTCAAAGGAATTTATTGATCTTTGATATTAAGTTTAATGTAGGTCTCTTCAAGGTAACCTTCAGGTTCTTGGTTTGGTAGACACGCTTGGTCATATTTTAGAGAAATTAAGTTATTAGTGAATTAGTTTGAAATTGATACGTATCTTTCTTTTCTTGTATTTAGTATTGCCCATTCAGTTGTTTCTTTCGCGCCTCAAAAAAATTAGACAATAACAATTACATATTAGTACAAATCTAATATCGGCTGTGATCTCTCAACGATTCAAATACATAAAAAATTTATAAACTTGAATGTAAGGGGAGATGACTATTTTATAAATATATCTTAATAGAGATCCATTCTTTTAATTTCTATCATCGAGGGGGTACGCCGTCATGTTGTAAATACAATGAATCATTTTGCAAAGTGGGAGAATCATCAGATATACGTGAGGTGTTAAATATTTCCTTCTCACGTTCAATTTGATACATTTTTTTAGGGCGAAAACCCAATCGAGAGTATTTTTCGGGAAAAGCGTTTCGACATCTGTGAATTTATTAAATATAATTAATAGGACATTGAGCAAAATGGAAATCATAAAATAATGAGTAATACCGGTCTTTAAGGTCACTTCCTCTTCTATGAGTCAAACCTATATTAACGTCTTGAGCAATTTTGGTCCAAGCACGACCATGCTTTTTACCCATGTAAAAACAAAAAATCAAAGGAGCAGAATATACAGAATAATGCAAAGACGAATACTTGGTTGTATGGGACTTATTCGGTACAAAGGTTCTTCAAACTTGAAAAGTATACCAGTATTTGTTAGCAGACTTACCAGTGTAAGGCCTCGAATTAACGCAGCATCTTCCTCTGCAGTAAAATGACTTTTGCCACGTCTGGGTGTACGCCGGAATGGCGGAGGCTGAGAGGGCAAATTGTATTCTTCGGCGACTCGGCCTACACCTCGATCCTGTGCACCATACAAACGTTGATATTCTTGAGGAAAGAGAACACGAAATCTTGTATTGTACGATCAAAAGACATGAGAAAAAACTTCAGATGCTTTTTAAATGAAATTGACAAGAGGGTAAAGGTTGACGGTATCAACCAAGGAGATAAATTAATCGTCTGAGGAGCTTTTATGCTAACCTGTCTTTCAAGTCAACAGCCCTTCGATTATTGAAGTTATATTGCGGATCATCAAGGATTTTTTTCCATGATCCAACACCATGCTAGAAGACCAAGCGGAGAGTGAAAATGTAGTGGACAGTTGAAAGCCAGACATGCAACGTTGTCAGTGAATAATCACTAAAATATTAAATGCAAAGTTTTCTTAAAACGACAAACAGTGTAACAGCCATCAACGAGTTGCGAAGTTTCCTCTGGAGTCCATTTTCGACGAGGACGAAGTGGAGACAGAGGTGAATCGGCAAACTCAGCAGAGGTTGCTCGTTCAGCAGACATATCTACCCGCAGGAATAGTAAATTAGATGACAACCTGTTTAACAATTGATCAATCAATTTTTTATCTGTAAATCATGTGTAAAAAATTTGGAAGCCGTGGCTAGTCTTTTCCGACTATTATTTCCCAACCAGAAATTCTTGAAGTTTTAGAATTATTAGGCAAATGCAAAAATGTGGAACTATGTTGTCACAGCACATAAACCAAGCACAATCCTTGGGCTCGCAACAGGAAGCTTCACTTCCCCCGACGTTACAAATCTAATTATTCAGTATGATTTTGATTTTAACTTGGGAGAAATTGAAAAACCCTATCACTCATTTTTGATAAAATTATTTCCCAAGGAAACTGACGCGCATAGAAATATACATTTTGGCACCTGAAGGGCTCAAGTCCTTTTTTGATTTTCCTGTTTATGATCGAATTGCTTGCATGTTATTATTTCACCCCGAGGTAAGCTCAAAAGGTATTTTGAACTCTTTGAAAAGGTCTAATCATAAACTTTAGGGCCCAAAAAATCACAAATTTCAGCGTCTGATTCGCGTCTTCTGATAGACTTCGCCCTTCAGCCCCTGTTAATCCTTTTATTTCCTTTTTTGCTTTAACGATACTGATTCTTTTTGCTATTTCAAAAGGGTCGGAAAACCGATCTTTTATTCGTTACCACAGAATCTTATCAGTTTTTCGTAATTTCATTTGATCCAACAACTGATAGCATAGTAACTGAAGGAACTGGCGACTTATCACAAACAGTAGGAACTCCTGTAGAATCTGGGCAATTATGTGCAATCGATCCGGAATGTCGCTTGATTGGTCTACATATATATCAAGGTATCTTTAAGGTCATACCTTTGGAAACAGCGACTGGTGCAAAGAAAAGAGTTACTTTGAAAGGCCTACCGAGCTACAAAGAACCGTCCCAGCCAGGTCAACCAAAAGACGCCTTCAATTTAAGGTAAGTTTGTGTATTCTGATATTCTTGGTAATATTGTATGAACTCTTAGTACAAAATTTTCATGATGCTATTTTTAGACTTGAAGAATTACAAATAAGCAAAATCGAATTTCTACATCAAACTCCAGTCCCCACGCTGTTGATACTCTATTTAGATGTTTATGGGATTCCTAAACTCAAGACATATTTTGTACATTTAAGAGAAGAAGAGTTTTCTACTGGGCCTTTTCACTTAGATGATGCCGGAAATGTTTTAGCCATTGCAGCTTTTCCAACAGGTAAATAGAAATCAGATAATGTTGTTGGGAGTATCATATGGTTATCTTTTTTATCAGCATAAATTCATTCTATTGCACAGGCGGTTTTATTACCTTTTCCGACTTAAAGATTACCTTCTTTAATAAAGAATTTAATGAAAGAGATCACATGTTGTCAAAGGCCATGCCTATAAGAGCGTAAGTTACTTCTCAAATTTATCGACATATACTCACTACAGCCAAAAATTCTTGATTTATATCAAGACTAGCCAATTATTTTAAAATCAAGTAATTATGTGACCCAGGCTTTGAAAAAAAATTTCATGCTTTTTTCGGATATCAATTATAGAGTAGCTCGAATTGATCAAGATGGCTCAAGATATTTTATCGGGGATGACAAAGGAGATTTGCATCTATTAATTATGAGTGAGGATGGAGATATGAACGTAGAGTTTCTTGGGAAGGTAAAATCTTTTGTGATTCACCGAACTCCTAATTTATTCAGTTCTAAAATTTATCAATCTTCCGTAAATATTAGACATCCATCTCTCAATGCATAGCTTACCTAGACAATGGATTCGCCTTTGTTGGATCCCATTTTCATGACTCTTTGTTAATAAAGTTGCGTCCTCAACCCGATGAGCTTGGGTGGTACTTTGATGTTTTTGAGAGATTTACCAACCTAGCTCCTATTGCTGATTTTTGTGTCGTGGATTTGGAGAGACAAGGACAGGTAATTTTATTATCTTTTGAATCCTCACCTTAACCAATATCTCATTTCAAAGCAACATATGCTTTTTAGGGACAAATTGTAACATGTTCCGGGGCATTTCAAGACGGAACTTTGAGGATTATCCGCAATGGCGTAGGAATAACAGAACAAGCCATGCTCGAGATGAGGGGCATTCGTGGTTTATGGTCATTGCGTTCAAATTTTGATTCAGAGTCTGTATTCTTTTTCCTTTTTGAACAAGTAAAATAATTTCAAGTTTTGGTTTCTTAATATATATCTTCTTTTTTCAGAAATGACAGCACCATTGTTATTTCCTTCACGGGAGAAACACGTGTATTGACAATGACTGAAGGAGAAGAAATGCATGAAGTTGAGGAATTTTGCAATTTTCAGATGAATAAGATGACCCTTTGTACCGGAAATATGTTGGGAGATTATCTAGTTCAAGTAAGAAAAGCAAAGCATCAAAATTAGGTCTTTAATATCCACTAAATTTTTTCTTTTTCCTTCAGATCACTGAAGATAGTATACGATTGATTAATTCTCAAAGTCAAATAGTCACATCTCAATGGTATCCCCCATTTCACGGCAGTAAAATTACTGTTGCTTCTGTGAGCCCTAGCCAAATAGTAGTCGCGCTTGGTGGTGGACTCCTAATTTATTTGGAAGTCAGAGGCACAGAATTGTTTCAAGTGCAGTATGAAATCATGTTTACTCATTAATAATATGCATGTAACCTAAAAATTCTTATTAATTTCTTTATAATTTTTAGACTAATCAAATTCCCCTATGAAATTTCATGCCTCAGTATAAATCCATTTGAAGCATCAAATCCTTATAAATCATCTTTAGTAGCCGTAGGCTTTTGGACAGAAATTAGCGTGGCGGTACTAGCTGTACCTGATTTGGAGTTAGTTGCAAAAGAATTTTTAGGAGGCCAAGTTATTCCACGCTCAATCTTATTTGCAACTTTCGACAATGTTCACTATTTGTTAGCGGCATTAGGCGACGGACAATTATTACATTTTATCCTTGACCCGATTAAGAAGGAACTTAGAGACAAGAGGAAGTTGTTGTTAGGAACACAGCCTGTTATGCTTACTACATTTATGTCAAATGGCACGACTAATGTTTTTGCCTCGTCCGATCGGCCTACTGTGATTTACAGCAGTAACAAAAAATTGCTATACTCCAATGTTAACGCCAAGGTATATTCATCTTCGCTTCTATAATTATTGTTTTCAATGGCTACAGAATATATTACATCTTGAAACAGGAAGTTACACACATGTGCCCATTCAATTCGGCCTCCTTTCCAAATGCCTTGGCGATCTCACATGAAGAAGGATTGACTATTGGCACAATAGATGATATTTCAAAACTCCATATTCGGACTGTGACATTAAACGAAATGCCACGTCGCATATGTTATCAAGAAAGCACTTCAACATTTGGTGTCTTAACTGTCCGAGCATTCATTAATGAAGAAACGCATTCTTTTTTCAGGATCCTTGATGACCACACTTTTGACAGTGAGTTCAGCTCAGCGGCAATTTAATTTTTTTTGTAATTTGAGGATTAATTCAACATTCTAATTCTCAGTGCTTGATCAGCACATGATGGAAGTCGGGGAGGTTGTCCAATGTCTTACAACTCTTAGGTTTCATGAGACCGAAGATGCTGCAGAATTTTTTGCAGTTGGGACAGCTATTTCAATACCAAATCAAGACGACTGTCGTAAAGGTCGAATTCTGATTTTTTTAGTAGAAAAAACGGAGTCTACACAAACACGTAAATTACGTTTGATCACTGCTTCTCAAGTAATGGGGGCAGTGTACTCATTGGCTCCTCTGAATCAATATTTGGTGGCTAGTATAAATGCAAAGGTATCAAAAAAATTCTTGAATATTTTTGTTAATAGTTCAGTGAATCATAATTTTTATATTTTTTTAGATTACTGTTTACAAACTAAATTCATTGCCTGACTCTGGAACATTTGATCTTGTTCCAATATGCAGTTATTGTGGATTTACGCTAATATATTGTATTATTACACGAGGTGACTTCATAATTGTGGGGGATCTTATGCGATCTATCACCTTATTGCTGTACAAGCCTATGGAACAAAAAATTGAAGAAATTGCGAAAGATCATAGTCTTAATTGGATCAGTGCAGTGGAAGCCATTGATGATGACCATTTTGTTGCTTGCGATACATCCTACAATCTCTTCACCCTCCGTAAAAATTCTGACGCGACATCTGAAGATGAAAGAGGCAAATTAGATGAAATAGGTCTATTTCACATAGGAGATATGGTCAATCGGTTTCGGCATGGTTTGTAAACTTTTCACATTTTTCAAAAACAATAAAAAATACTTCAAAGCATTTATGGGCTCGAATCTATAACTAAAATTGCTGATCGTAATTTTTTCCAATTCATTTGACAGGTTCATTGGCAATGAACCTTCCTGAGACAGATCCAACTGCAAATCCTGAATTACTTTATTGCACAGTATCAGGTGCTATAGGTGTGATTGCCACGGTTAGCGAAAGGAAACATTCGGTTCTACGTAAACTACAGGATGCATTGCAGAGATTAATTGAAGGAATCGGGGATTTGAATCACGAACGGTACAATTTATTAGAGCACCATATGATCAGATCCCTCCGAAAATGAAAGCACTAATATAATATTAAAATTTTGTCAAGGTGGCGAGCTTTTCGCAATGAGCGTCGAACTGAAGAAGCTCGCAAGTATCTAGATGGAGATCTAATTGAAACATATCTGGATCTCAGCCGTAAACAAATGGAACAGATCGCCATGGAAACAGGACACCCGGTAGAAGATCTGTTCAAGACCGTGGAAGAACTTACCAGGATACATTAACCCCAACAGACGTAACAAGGTTAGTGCAACTGCTCATGAGCGTTAGGGATTAATAAATCGACTCTTGGAGATTTCAAAAAAATCTCGTTTTTAATCCAAAAAACGCTTAGTTTTGTTTTGCAGAAATAAGGTTTCCTCATTGAGGTTTGTATTAGAAAAGCTATTTATTCAATTTTGATACGATCCTTTGTAGGACCCGAGACCCCGGGTGACTTTTGGTTAGTGGAGGGTCACAGCACGTGATACTAAATACTTTTTGTTTACTTGGAAAAAATCTAGTCAATTCAATCAAACTGCGCTGACGTGCTAGATGATTAGTAGCTAATGGATTTCATCGAACAATTCAAGTCATAAAAATTTATGCCTCGGTATTTTGATAATTATGCATTAATAGCCAATTTGGATGGACAATTCATCGAGATAAACGCAATTTTAAATGAAAACGAACAAAAATCATGAATGCAAACTTTTTTCTAATATGGTGATAAATAAAACTAAATTGTTCGAATAAATACACTGATTATTAAAATAAATATAAATTTGAATTATGTGCATTCGATACAAACTCTAAATTGGGAAAACTCGTGCAATTTCTATATTTGCCCCTTCTATTGGTCACCACCTTTCACCCATTCCGCAACGTATGAGAACCCGCGGAACTCATTTTGGGCCTCGCGATCAAGATGACTGTGTACCGGGGTGAGAACAGGAACTTCTCGTGTGAATTCCTCATCGAAATTAGACGTATCGGTCGGAGATGACTAATAATTAGAGCAATCGTGAATATTGTATAAGTGGAAGAAATTTTCATTTAGAGCTTGAGACTTACAATACTAGGTAAATATGGAGGAGGAACTTTTTTGCCGAGTATATCATCCCAGTTGACACCTTTGAAGAAAGGATGTCGTTTTATTTCTTCGGCATCCCCTCGCCCCGAACCAAGACGCCTTTCAGGATCACGTGTCAATAGCTATTATTTTATAAATATTAACCGGGTATATCAAGAAAAAAATTAAAAGGGATCAAAATCTTCAATTTATACAAACCCGTTGTAATATCGAAACTGAATCTCTGGACATATTTATTGGATATAGAATTTCGTCCTCCAAAATAGCGTCAAATATTTCATCTTCATCCTCACCACGGAATGGCGACTGACCCAAAAGCATTTCATAGATAAGCACGCCAAAAGCCCACCAATCCACAGCACGGCCATACCTTTGTTCCAAAAGAATCTTTTAAAAATATATGGTCTTAGAAATTATTACTTTGAGCATTTAGATCCTTGTTTTTTGAACACAAATACCTCTGGGGCCATAAATTCTGGGGTCCCACAAAATGTGTTTGTAGTATTCCCAAACCACATCTCTTCTTTACACAGACCATAATCAGCAATCTTGATGTGCCCATCAAGTGTGAGAAGAATGTTGTCAAGTTTTAGATCTCTGTATATAATACCCTGCTTGTGAAAATATTCTAACGCAAGTAACACCTCAGCTGCATAGAACCTTTTTTTGGAGTAAACAAAAAGTCATGATTGAATTAAGTAGCCCATTTAGTTACTTGCTCCAGAATACAACATTTAAAAAAGATTTTCTTACTGGGCCCGTCGATAAGTGAATTGTTCCCGTTGGATATGTAACATTAAGTCACCACCGCTGACATATTCCATGACGAAATAGATACGAGTTTCAGTCTGAAAGCAGGAATGCAATCCTACCAGGAAGGGGTGGCGTTCACGATTTGCTGCTTGGAAAACACGTTTTTCTGATCGTGTGCTGACGTGATAATAATAACGGGAAATTTTTTTAATAATGAATGAGAGCTGATGATATATTTTACATACCTTTCGACTTCATCATTTTCAATTATAAATTCTTTTTTCAAAACCTTTATGGCATAAAGCTGTTTATTGTATTTTTCTTCCGCAAGCATTACCTAGAAATGTATTAATTTCATATTTGATAAATTAAAGTCGAAGTGGGTCCTTTGATTTGAAAAAATTAGATCGCTGACCTTTCCGAAATTCCCTTTACCCAAAACGGCCAAGAAGTTAAAATCATCCAAACCAATTTTACGCATCTTGTTAATGTTATATTCATTTGGCTGTGGGGGAGGTTCGGGAGGTGGAAATTGCTGAATAATTGAACAGAAAGTTTTCATAAGAATTACCTCATAGAAAACACGATATATTATGAATCTCATCTAAATACCATTACTGAAGATGCAAAGGATTGGTTATTTGCTGGGTAGAGAGGTCCTTGAGATAGAGGTCGGTTTTGTATTAAAGGTGGTGGAGTGATTTCTCCCGATATTGGGTTGAGAGTATTGGGATGTTGGTGTTGAGTTGGCGGGAACGAAGGTGGAGGAGTTTGAGGTATGGATGTAATAAATTGCTGAGACTGATGTGAAACCGGTGGAGGTCTGAATTCTGGACGGGGACTAACTGTGAGCTTTTCTATACGTTTTGCTTCTTCGGATTTTTCTCGTACCAGGTTTGCACGTTGGATCTGATCAATCATATCACTTGCACGTTTCATGGTCATACCGCAAAAATCGGGAACAAGGTAGGTGCACTTTGCATGACAAGTGATATTACATTCTAATAATAATTAAAGAGATCAAAAGATAATTTTTCGGTCACTGAAAAACTTGGCAATTTTCTGAATATGGAAGCAAATATATATGTATATATATATATATATACCAGAACATCGTTTTGCTCCCTTCTTGCCTAATGGAAGCATATAACCACAATGACAACACCAATTTGCGGTAATATTAGTGATGGCGTCAAACCGATGTGGGATCCGGTGGTTCAACTGCTTGTAGTCAGTGTCCTAATCAATTGAAGTCATGATTTTGGTAAATGATGCTATTGACAGAGAAACAAATGATTTGGAGCCTACCATCTCTGAGTTCGACCTTGAGATACATTTTGTGACAATTTTGAGGTAACATCTTTTGTGACATGTTAATTTGCAATCTAAAAAAAACCATTAGTAAAATAGATAGACGATAGGTTGTATCATCATTTCTCATTTACCATCACATTGATATCCCTCGTTAGCAAACAATTCTTCACAATAAGCGCACTTCATAATCTGATAAAAGATCTGTTGAATAAATTTGTGACCGTTTTGTTCATGAATATCTTTTCGTATACGAAGTGCTCCTTGACGACCCAGACCAGCATCCGCAGGCCTGGTCCTTGCATTTTCTTTTACTGTTTGACATTGTAAAAGAGAAGGTATTAACTTGTGTCAAGTTATATGGTAAAATATGTATTGAGGAGGAGCTCTATTAGATTACCAAAGTTGATTTTTAACCATATTTGGCCCACTGGCTCAACTTCGAACCAAGCATCAATTCCATCTGACTGAACTGCTTGATTAGGTTGTGTGACAGGGTAAGGAACGCCGAGAGGCTCTACTGCTCCCGGATTCGTGCTATTGAAGGTGACTTGGTTCTGAGCCTCAAAGCGGTCACTGGATGCGGTCACCCAACCTGGACCGCTTTCGGCTTCGACTTTTTTCTTTCGTAATTCCTCAACGATATCGGATGTTTTGATCCATAAAAGTCCAACAGGAACCTTATGTTCATGAGGCTTGTCATAAATTGTTATTTCAATTTCGCTAGCTTTCTCAACATGCATTTCAAAATCTTCATTCCAGCGATCATTTTTAGCAACTCGGGTTTTAGCCTTTGCCGCACCATCGACTTTTAGCACAACGATGGTTTCTGGTGAATTTCGGAGTGTACGTCCTGGCGGATGAGCGATATGTCGCGCTTGAAGAACACGAATGTCGAGTCTTCCGGTAACATGACGACGAATACCCGGTTTTAAACGGTTTGCTCGTTCATTTTCTTCGTCCAGCGTTGCTTCTGTTGTAGTTGATAAGAGCAACGAATAATTCAGAAAAAGGATGTCGTAGAAATTACCGTTACTATATTCCAGAAAATATAGTGACTCAGATATTAAATGTGATTGATCTCAGAAAATCTTTTTTTCCATTATTTATGCTCCCATCCCGCATTAAGCTATTAGTACCAATTCTATGAGAAGTTGTAATGCAAATTGCACAACTCGTACCTTACAAAGCTCTTGAAAACAAATACAGCACCTTTATGTTAATGACAATTTGCCAATAATACTTCGGAGGCACTGGATTTGGATCCAACAATAGCATTTATGGGTACGCACTGTGCCATTATTCAACTCCAATGGCTTTTATTGTTAGACGCTCACCATCATCTTCGTCAACT
This sequence comes from Geosiphon pyriformis, assembly GCA_016748015.1. Taxonomy (NCBI): domain Eukaryota; kingdom Fungi; phylum Glomeromycota; class Glomeromycetes; order Archaeosporales; family Geosiphonaceae; genus Geosiphon; species Geosiphon pyriformis. Next base: position 244,268 of record JAAOMT010000328.1, on the reverse strand, counting down.
CCAATGTATAAATCCTTGTATTTTAGCAATGATCTCGTCAATAAAGAGATTTTCTCTTTGCTCTCTAAAGTTTTTCCTTTCACCTCAGCAATGCCCTTTTTATTCTTTGGATCTTGAAAAAGTACTGCATTGCTCATTTTGACAGATCCTTCAAGAAGCTTTTGTTCAACGTATAATTTAAACTCAAGTTCGTGAAGCTTCAAGGATACTTTCTCGACTGTAATAGGTCTGTCTGATTTTATAAGATCTGGAAAGATAAATTAGACTATGAGCCAGGACGCGAATGAAGGTTGGATATTTCTTTGAAAAATTAACAAACATCGTTATTGCTTTTTTTTTTTGAAAACATAAAAAATACCCAAATTCGAAAGAGCCCCTTTTCGTGCATAATTTTCTGGTGGATTTTCTTGAGGTTGCTCGTAAAAAGAGCTAGTATTATACGATGAAATGTCTTGTGGTATCGTGTCTGGAGAATGATTACTACCAGGATGATGTGGCGAGACCGGGGACGGTGTCAGCGGAGTCAAAGGGCTTTGCGAGTTTCTATTTAGCCTGATATGAAGTCTTTCAAGCTGAGTTTGTAAAAATTCTATGCGCCGTTGTGATTCAACAATGTTTTGTTCACATTGAGCATGAACCGTCGGGTTTGACGTGGAGGATTTCACCCTCACAGCACCTTGCCGCATTTGTTCTTCCTTCTTTAGTTTTTCATGAGTGTTTTTGATTTTGGTTTCAATTTTGGTTTCGATGTCCTGATTTGGTTTAATGAAATTATTTGTGTTAAAAAGCGAAATAACAGAATTGGAAAATAAAAGTCAAATAAAAATAAGAAACTGAAAAAAAAAAGAATTACCCCCATTTCTCAGGCTTTGAATTAGATATTTGTTTTAACGAGGTGGAGAGTATTGCAACAAGAGTTGTGTAGTTTGTAATAACCGCTTTTACAGTATTACATTTTTATGTACGAACGTGCGCACATGCACATCCCACCAAAAATAATTGAGTAGCCATTTGATAAACAAATAAAGCTAAATTTAAATTGTCTAAAATGCTGAAGCGCAAAGTTATTTCTTTATAAATTGAAATATCCATAGGTTTCGGTGATGGCGCGTCTTCAAATAAAAATGATCATAAAACAAGAATTTGATTGTAAAATACTTCAACTTATTCCTCTTACGTTTGATCATCACAATTAGAATCTTTAAAGAATTTCAATATTTGCAAATACAGATCATACTATTCAGACCCGCAAAGATTTTATTTCACAGACTTTTACAAAGATTAAAGCTTTTTTCCTATTAATAGGTAAACGCATTAAACTACTGCGCCATTGAACCGATTCGAAAGACATCGATATAACAGCCAAAGTATATTATAAAAGGTGATAGTATTATCCAAGCAGATAAATTCGAAATAAATATCAATGATTATATAACTTGATACCATATGAAATAATTCAAATAAGTCAAGGGGTATTAAGGGTAGAAGTTAATTCAAAACCCAAATTCAATGAATGAAAGAGGGAGTTCAATTATAATGTGATTAAAAGCTTGTTGATGTGGGAGAGGCGGACATCAAAAGCGTTTAGTATAGAAACATACTGTAAAAACTTCAGGTGCTATATATAGCAAGTAAAAAGATATGATGGAAGCGGATGGCTAACGATCACTCGATTATCAACTTATACAAATCCCTTTCTAAAATCAATCAATCATTCATCCAAACCCAGCCAGAAAAATAAATGTCGATAGTGATATGAGAGATAGAAGGGCGAGATTATGAAAAACTGGGCAGCACAAGATTTGATTGATTGACTTTTCAAAGGCTTATTCTCGCCTGAGAGAACGGCGAAGTTGCTCCAATCCGTCGTCATCTTCCTCCTCCAAAGAGTCTGGCAATTGATTCCTATTAGGTTCCTGATGTCGATGCCTACTCAATTCGATACCATTGGTCCTGGGTGGAGGTAATTGATATGTAGTACGTCCAACTGGCCCATCGAATCCATGGAATTCCTCATTTGCTTGAACTCTGCCCGAATTTTTTATAGCTATTTCGCAAACCAATTCGTGAACACACCAGGGGAACGAAAGCATATTTTTACCGGGATCCTCTCCTAATTCACTTGGATGATATGTGACATAGTACCAGGCAAAAGCCTTGGCTTCCATACGACCTTTAGCTTCAGGTGAAACATGCATTGTTCCTTCACCTATAAATTCTTGCTTAAATATTTCACGAAATTGATTACGAATACCAGTCATACTATCCATGATAGATCGAGAGATTTCACGCGGTTTTTTCCTTTCAATTTTGCTAATAGCGTTTATAAGAAATCCGCTCACCACTTCGTACTCTGATGAAACTCCATATTGGTTCATTAAACCTCGAACGGATGAATCATATCGCTTTTTTTGAATACGAGCGTCTTCCAAGTAAAATTCGTATCCTTCAACAAAGACCCTTCCATTGAAATGAATATCAGTGGAAGGATTGAAATCATTCAACTGTATCGATCTGTAAAGGGTCCCTAAAACTTTTTGTGAAGGATAAGTGGCTTTATGGGGATTTTCCATAAAATCAGGAACTTTATGTGCCTTGAGATCATATGGGAATGGAGCAGGTCTTCCGGTCTTCGGGAAGTCAACGGCCTCAGAATGAAGCTGTGCAAGCCTTAAGCAACTTCCGTGAAGGGCACCATTTTCCGCCATATCGGCCTTGGCAAGATGTGCATTAGCAATTTGACCTAAGTTGTCGTTTAAAATATAATTTATAAAGAACTTTTGGATGTGTTCGATTGTAACATTGTCGACTTTAGAAGGGTCTGGCGCATGATATTCCATGGGTGGATAATTTTTAATCCTCGGGAATAATCGTTCATCCCAAATGATGCTACGAGGTTTGAAAGTGATAAAAGTTGATAAAAAAGAGTTATGTCATGAGATGATAAGGCTAATAAAGATTCCTAAGAATCATTCTGATATTGAAACATACGTGTAATCATCCCCATCCAAATCACCTCCACTACATTGATTCGGAATATCACGATAACCAAGTGAAGGGAAGACGAGAACATCCACTAGATGATCTAATTTGGGACATTTAACAGCATTGACAATTCGGATGTCACCAGGGTGAAAACACGGATTGCGAAAAATTACGCATGGACCTGTGACCACATGTCTCGTGGATGAATTGCTTTGGTCGGAAACGCAAATGTATACTTGTTCTTCTTTCAGTGTCTCGGTCTCGTCAAGAACACCAAGCAAGAAAGCACCTTTAGGCACCGAGATTTTGGCTTTATTCTTTAAATCTTTAAGCACCATGATCCGAAAAAGGGCCATCATATTAACCAGGAAAGGATCTTTATGCTGGAGAAAGCCGGCTTTCACAAGATCGGCCAAAATTCGCGAGATCCCATATTCATCAATGTTTTGCAAAAGAACCTTCATCGCTGTATGATCATGTGACAACATCTTTTCAAGATCCCGCACTTGTTCGTCCTTCATTTCTAAAAAAACATTATCTGGAACCTTAAGTGCAGAAAGTAAGGTGATTGCCTGACGATTTAGCTTTGCGGATATAAAGCAAGAACCCTTGATAATCTCAAGAATGCAATGAGATGAATCGAATTTATTTTGACTTGGCCGGACTTGAATCTGGTTTTCGCGTAAATAACGAGACATGCATAGCACTCCTTTATAGCCTCCCAACCTGAATTGTACAGCAGATGGGGTAGCTTTTAACTTCATTTTTTCCGCAATCTGTCTGGACAAATTTGGTGAAATCTTTCCTATGCCGTCCGAAAATATATATCCATTCCTGCGAATATCGGGAATGAGAACGATATCATTAACCGGCAAATGGGCGATCGCACGAGTGCTAGAGAAGCATTGACCCATGCGTGCGGCGTATTTTGCAACCACATCTATACGGGTAAAGTCTCCCATCCAGGCGCGTATATCATCGGCAGTCAAACTGGTAGTTGATGCAAAGAACCAGCAACTGTGTTCACGAAGTTGACTTGAGGAAAAAGCCAAAAATTCGTAATGACGATTGCCAATTCGAATCCCTTTACAGAGGGTGCGATAAACACGATTGTAGAGAGAATCGTTGTTTTTTCCAAAGGAAGAGCTTATCGTTTCCGAACCTTCGTCAGTAAACTGGACTCGCAAAAAGTGATCTCGATGATCACGAAAGTGGCGAATAATACGATTTGAAGTTTCCATCGTAGGAAGTAATAAATACATATGAGTTGGGGTAATAACAGCCTTCCTCATGAGCACGCAATATTCGGGGGGTTTGATATTTTCGGGCCTGATGTTACCGTTCAGCTTAAGAAGTTCAGCCGAAGGATCAAAAATACGTTTTTTGGGAGCTGCAAACGTCTTCATGATTTCAATGGCAACTTCTTTTGGCTGTCTCGCTAAAAGCTCAAAAAATTCGGGCGTCAAATTATAGTCATGAAGGTAGTTGTGAGTTATATTGCTTTCAACCATATATAACACATCAAAATCCAACATCCTTCGTTCTATATAATTTTTTCCCGGTTGGCTAACTCTAATGCCCTTCCGAAAATACCCCGGAGGGGGTAATAAATTAAAATCCGAGGCATTTTTTAAAACTTCCTTAAACCTCCCCATGCCACCTGCTATATCGTTGAAAAGGAAGGTGATCCTGTAAACAATCCATTTTCCTATTGACTGAGTAATATCGGGAAAAGTCGGCTCGAGAGGACGACTTCTCAAAGAATGATCGGCACCGCTAACTCCAAGATCAACTTTTCTTCTCCACATCTTTTCTTGAGACCAACGGTATCGATCTTGGGAAGGCATCTTTTCGTCTAATTCCCAAAATTTCCCGGGGAACTTTGAAGTGAAGGTAATAATAGCGCGAGACTGTTCTTCAACATTAAGCTCCGGATAAATTTCACCATCGATATCCTTGAATAGACACTCCATTTTGAAAGTGGATTTTTCTATACCAAACTGAATTTGAACTTTACGCGCCTGGTAATCCAATGAAAAAGTTGTATTTAACGAAGATTTCCACTCAGAAACAAAATTATCCGGTTCTAAGTAGACACCCATTTCAAACTTTTCTGCGGGAAAGGTATCTATTTTGGATCTTTGCCATATTCGATCATTGTTAAGGTTTGACTGTAATGGCTCTAATTTTAAAATTCGTCCATGAAACCTGATATCTTGATTCCATAATTGAGTATCTGGTGCCGGTCTAATTTGAATAAATAATGTGGAGAGCAAGTTATGATTCTATTTGCTAGACAAACCCAAATACAACTCTTGAAAGGAAATTCACAAGACCTACTTGAAAGTTACATTTGCAACTCCCGTAGGAGTTTCATCAAGATCTTTCGTTTCTATTCGTACAGAATAAACTTTTCCATAGCCAGAGAAAAACTCTTTTAACTCCGCGGCACTAGAGTTAAGTTGGACGTTAGACACCTTCAAGGTAAAATAAGTATTTTTACTCCCAACATTAAAGCCGTTTCTTCGACGTCCGATGTTTGGATTGTTATCCAGGCGATTGTAATTATTTCCATTGTTGCTGCCTGTTCCGCTCAAATTCATAGTTATGTAATCATTGTTGGAAGTAACAGCCGATGGGCCGCGTCTACGGTTCCCATTGCCAAGTGTTCCCAGGCCAGTTCGGTTCACACTTATAGCACTGTTGTTCCGATTAGGTCGAGTTTGAGGGCTATCATTTGTTGGGGATCGAGCATGCCCATACATGTTTTCCGTTCACGAAAACAAAAGTGAGGTTCTTGGGCAATAGTGTTCTATTGTCGATAGTTCCCGTTTTCCGTAATTGTGTAGTGAAGATGAGGTCACAAACTGATAATACTTGATCTCAATCTTTTTAATTAAAAATAATAAATGAAATATTTTTTATATAAAATTAAATTAAACAAAAACAATTAAACCCTCTTTTTATAACTAAAACCAGAGCAAGAAGTAAAAAAAGCAACCACTATTTCTTTTGTAGTTGTGAAAAGTATTATTATTTAAAAAGCTTTCTTAGTTATAAAAACAGCCAAACAGCATTTTGTAAAAACTTTTTTTATAAATTTTATTAAAACTTTTTTATTTTTGGTTAAAAGTTTTTTTTAAAAACAGCACATTAAAAATAATTTTAGTGTTATTGTTATTATTATAAACTAATAATTTTTTACTGTTATCTTTTTTTTGCTTAAATAATTAAAAAAGCTAAAATAGCAAAAAAGCAATTTTTTTTTTTTTTAACAAAATTAATATTAAAATTTTTATAATATTAAAAAACAAAGTTGTATTAAATTTGTTATTAAAAATAATATTAATATCAAGTTGTATTTTAAGTTTTTTGAATATTATTATTAAAATTAAGCTTGTTGGTTTTTTTAAAAATGTTAAATCTTTTGTAATTTTTGTTTTAATTATTATAACTTTTTATAATATTATTAAAAAGTATTTGTTTGCTCTTATAATTTATTAAATAAAAAACAATTAAAAAATATAATAATATTTGTTTTTAATTTTAAGAATTAGTAAGTAAAACATAGAATAATAACAATAGTATTATTTTGTTAATAATTATAAACTATTTTTTTATCTTAAAATTTTTTAAAAAAAATTAAATAACTGTAATTTTAAAACTAATTATACATATTAAATTTTTACAAATTCAATTTGGTTTTTAATTTTTATTATTCTTAATAACTTTTTTTTTGTTATCTATTAATTTATTACTTTAATTTATAATTAATAAAATAAAAACTTTTTGTCTCCTTAATTTTATGACCATAACCAAAACAAAGAGTAAAAAAGCTGTACTTAATATTTTTTTGGAGATACTTAATAAAATTTCAACCAAAGAAGCTTTTTCTGTTGTAAAAGCAACTAGACAGAATATTTTAGAAGTTTTTTCTTTACTTAATAATCATAAAAAGCTGTCTTTAGTAGCTACTGAAGCAATTTTTCCATCTTTGGCTGGTCTTTTACCAGTTAAAGTTTCCTCAAAGAGACACACTTAAATTAGTCTTAGTATTGTTTTTATCCTTTTAAAAAGCCCAAAATTTTTTAATAACAAACTAGTTAACAAGCTGGTCTTCTTTTTTATAGCTTTAATATCAAGTGTTGCCAGCATTTTTTCTTTAAAAAAATGATCAAAAAGACCAAAAGTTCAAAAAAATAAGAACAGTTATTTGCTTTTGCTATTATTATACTAAACTTCTTTGTGGTTTTAACTGGGATTTTAAATAAGATCTCTACTGTTTTATTCAGTATATTATCTAAGATGGGCCAAGATTAACCACTAGCTGTATTGTCAAATATGATGCTTTTTAGTAAATTTTTGCTAATTTTAGAAGCAAAACAATTATCTCCTATTAGATCACTTGTTCTTAAGAACTGAACTAATTAGATAGAAACTGAATTATTTTTTCCTTTGATTTTTGGTACTGCTGCTGGTGGTGTTTAGAAAATTATTGCTAATTATTAAAAATTTGCTGGGTGGGTGGTTTTTATTCTGGTGTTTGATGCTACTTTTAAGATCAAATTGGTTTATATTAAGGCTGTTTTTCAGTTTGTACATAGTTTTTTGGATGCAAAGTTAGTATCAAAAGACAATGTGAAGCTCTTTTCTATGAAGATTGTTTCTTAAGTGTTTTTAGAAACTGTATTTTTAGTTGAGCTTACAAGTTCTGTTTATTTAACCACTCTCAAAATTGCCAAGTTTTTGGTGGTTTCTGAGTTTGGTTCTTTTTCTGCTGTTGTTGTGCTACATGATGTGTCTTTGAGTGTATTTGCTACTAATATTAAGATAGCTTTCAATATATTTAGTAATGTTGCTTATATTGTATTAAAGTCTACTGGTATTTGACAATATGTGGTTATTTATTTTAAAAAGTTAGACTCTGCTGTATCTGTTTTGAGTTATTGGTCAGTTTTGGTGAACAAAGATAATATTAAGATCTTCCTCTTAGTAAATTAGAATAAAACTATTCTGTTTTGTAATAAGTTTAAGACCAAGTTAATCAATTTTCCCTCTGATTACACAGCTTTTGAAATTAGTAATATGATTTTTCAAGTTGATAATCAAACATGTTTTATTTTTTGTTTTCTTGAATCTGGTTATTTTTTTCATTTTGTTCTGGTTATATTTGGTTTTTAGGTTGATTTGAATGCTATAGTATTCAAGACTAGTACACTAAAAAAGTACTATATTTAATAGAAAACTCCTGAAAATCAGCACTGTTTTCAATGTTAAGATTTAAATTATCTAACTTTGGATTGTAAGATGTCTTTACCTCTCTCTTCTAAAATTTCTAAGGTGTTTCTTTTTGAGTTGTTAACAATATTTCATATACTAAAGCTGTTGTTTCTGTGTTTTCTTTGGTTTCTGGTTCTGTTGTTGGTTTAGCTTTTTTTGCTGGTATAATATCTGATAATTCTATGATCTCTTTTCGGTTGACCTTTTTAGAATTGGAATTAGCCAAGTTTTTTGCTCTGGTCAATTCTATTATTAAGTCTGTTGGTCTATGGTGAAAGTATTTGAACAATTGTTAATAGTAATTTGGTTTTTAGTAGTGCTCTTGGTCTTAGAGTCAATAAAATTTTGATGCATATGAATTCCTTTAGCAAAGCTGTTAATAAGCTAGAATGTTAGATAATTCTTTTGAAAGCTGAATATGATTATGATAACATTGATATATCTGGTTTTCATATAAGTTTGTTTTCTTTTAATAATAATATGTTTTCTAATTTGATGTTATTTTAAGAACATAAATCTGCTACTGTTAAGTCTGATGTCTTTAAAATGACTGAGTTATTAATTGAATTAATTAATAATAGTGCTATATTATTTGAAATTGTTTAGAAAATGTTTTCTTTGGGTAAGTTTTCTTTTAATGTTTTAATATAGTATAGTCTGAATTGGCTCAAGTAACTGATTATATATAGAAAACATGTGAACTATATCTAATACTAAAACATTTAGTTTGTTCTTAATTTTTAATTAGTGGTTAGATTATACTTATTAAATTCAAAAAAAAAATTTATTAACATAAAATTGGTTTTTTTTATAAAATTTTTAAATTTTATTTTGCTTTTATAGTATAAATAATTATTTATATCTGTTATAATAATTTTTTTTATTAACGTTTTATGAGTGAGGTCCAAACACTATCTAGAGCTATACATCAAAAAAATAACATAAACTAAATGTGAATCATGCTCTTACTACACGTGACCAGCCACTCAGGCTGATCAGGACAATACTACGCAGCTATATGAACCGAAACAGAACCACCAACACCAAAAAAGAAAGAACAATGTTTATGAAAGCCAAAATGAACACCACAAGCCTCAGCCATACCAAGTAGTCTAACCACACCAGCTGAGATCCTAGAAGCCAAGCCAGGGACTGAAATAGGAAACGAACCATCAAGTGGGATGAGATTATTCCTTTTCATAAATGCATGATATTTAACCCGAACCAACCAAATATCACTCCTGAAAGCAAGACTGAGGGAGTGCACAAACTTAACAATATTCAAATTAGCAACTTTCAGGGCCTTGAAAACATTGACAGCCTCCCGAAACCAATCACTAAAAACAAACTCCTTAAAGAGAGCCATAAACACAGAAACATCAGAGGCACAAGAAGACAACAATTGCAGCATACAGAAAGAAGAGAGAGATAGGCCAGAAAGCTTCATCCAAGATTTAAAATGTGTATTCAGTATCTAAAGACGCGCTGACTCATCAATCTCACAAGAGAAAACATGATCTGATGTTTCCATCTTGCCACAATACAAGCACAAAACACTAGGGTATCATCTGTCATACAGGCGTTTTCTAACTGCAACAGGCAGCTGGTGGTGTAAAGCCTTTATGAAAAAAGTGCGTGCATCCACCGTGGGCTTGTTAGTGTGGCCAGCGGCCATATGTAAATCAGGATGCCATACCAGTAAAGAGCAGAACCAATCAACGTCCACAAGCAAGCTGGCAGACAAAAATTTAGAACCAGAACCAATTTTTCAGTGTGCACAACAAACGGAACAAAAAATATCATGAACAAAATGTCTAGAATTGCCAGAAATGGCACGACCATCTGCTAACAAGAAGCGCGCATTCAATTGCAAAGGAAGGAATCAGCCAGAGTGAGAAGAAGCTCTGGCAATAGCATCTGCATATTTATTTTCAACCACACCAGAGTAATCTTTCACCTTGTGCCAATTCATTTTCAAATTCTTGTTACAAATAGTATTCATGATAAGCTGGTGTTTGACCCAGCAAGGATTGTAAAAATCTGGACACACCAGACCTAATTCAGACTTACAGGCATCCAAAGCAGTTTGACTATTAGAGAACAAATGAACAGAGCTAGAAGGAGGAACACACTCCAGTGCCAGAGCAATAGCTTGCATTTCCGCCAAAGTAGAAAATAACAAACCTAACACACCAATGCCCAAACCCAGATCAATGTCACTAAAAAAACCCCAGCCCCAGCCACACAATTTCCAGTACCAAATAATACAAGTAAGTTTCTTAATACTTTGGGTTATGATAGTTCCGTTTTAAATATTCTTTTTCATCTTTTTGATTTTTAAAGATTTCTTGGGATATTTAATTTGAAAGTATAATTTAAAGTGGAGTTTGTTGGATAAAATTGGATCTGTTGCTTGATAAGTTATGATTTTTATTACTTGATTGTTTATTTCCCAATATTAAAACTACTGTATATATACATGTTTGTAGTTCTACGAGAAAATACTTTCTTTTTGATATTTCAACCTGGTGTTTGCTGCTATCACCAGTTGGTGTTGGCTGCTATTGTGAACTGGTGCTTGCCACTATTGCGAGATGGTGTTTGCTACTATGTTAATCATTACCTTTCTAAAATTATTACTGTGCTATATTATGATTGAATAGTTTGTATTATTTTTATGATTCTTTTTGCTAAATTCTTAAACCGTAACATCACCAAAATGGAATTTACCAACACTTCCAGAGCTACAAATTTAGATTCAAGACTGCCCAACTTGGAAGTTAGGACCTTAGAGCTGCTTAAGCCAAGAATCGGACTGTTAGTAGCAGTGGGAAGGAGGGTATCAAAAAGACCATCAGGACTATCCAAGACCATATCAGAAGGGGAATTCAAATTCGCAACCACAGACAAAACTGAAGCTAGAGGTTAAGAGTCAGATACAGTAGGGATTTTGTCTGAAACAGATGCCAAAGGCACCAACTTGGCACCATCCAATTGTTTTATTATACATGACACTTGGTCCAATAGGAGCCCCAAAGATCATTCCAAAGATGACAATCATCCATCCAAAACAGAGTCAAGAGCAAAAGTAGGAGGAAGCAAACTACTAGAGCCTGGACCACCAGAGGAAGAGAGACTCAAACCTGAGCCAGTAGAAAAACCAGAAGACATAGACACAGAAAAAATAACCTAAGCCCATGATTTACCGCCAAAGGCAGCTGGGCAAGAAATGGGAACACTCTTTTTTGTGTACAACTTGGCAAGTTGGAGGTGATTCTCATTCAAAGTGACCCACTTCATAAATGGTTTCAGAGGCTTGGGAATAGAAGTAATCTCAGCATCACACTCCAAAACTGAGTAACCAAGCTTCTCACACCTATTACACCAAACCAGGTCTAATTTAGCCCAAAAAAGTTTCACCCTACCAAAAATAGGCTCTATACAAAATGCAGACTCTAATGCCTTGTCATTTTCAAAACAAACCACAGCACAACAAACTCTATTGCCAGTATCCAACAATCAATTTATGATACAAGTTTTTCCACCAGCACCTGCCAAAAAATCACCAAGATCATGAGCCATTGTTTCCACCAGCAAAGTAAACAAAAGCACCTTATACCAATCCCTAGATGCCCATGTCTCACAATCTCCCACAGCTTTGGCCACACACACTGAATCTTTTCCTATTAAGAATGACTACTTAGCTGCCAACTGATCTGTTTGACTTGATTCAGTAAACTCCACCACAGCCTTCTGCCACAGCCCAATGAGTTGCAATCGGATTGACACCACTTAACCAAACTTGGATACTGTGGCAATAATCATTTCCTTTGGTGTATCCATGGGAATTTCCTTAATTACTACGGCCCGATCTGAGCAAATTCCTTGTCTCTTAAGATTGCTGTTTACTATGATGTTATTTTCTCTGGCCAATGAGACGGCCTTTTCCATGTTTGCTTCAGAGATGAAGGTAAATCTGATGATCCCTTCAAATTTTGAGAGAGTAGTGGCCCTCCCAAAACCATTGATTCTTGAAAATAATTTTCTTATGGCATGAGTTTTGGCCGTTGCCAATTTTCCTTTCACAGCTAAAAGATTGATGTCCAAAGCAAAAGATTTTTTTACAGCCACTTCCACTTGAGTTTTAATGATTTTGGGATCAATCCACACCTTATCCAAAGAAAAAGACTTACAGAGGGGAAGAGAAACCTCCTCTTCTTCCTCCATGTCGAAATTAATAGAGCCGAGAGGGGAGCCAACAATCGCACCATTATTGAAACACTTGGCTTGAGGTGTATTCATCTTGGAATCAGATATTTCTTCATCTTCAGAAGCCTCCCCATCAGTATCCATGCTATTAAACTGCCTAACCACTTGACCAGATCTACTACTTTTGAGAGCCACACCATTACTTGACAGCTTAGTATCACCAGGAGGTTTTTCAACTTTATGACTTGAACTACTACTAACTAAACCAGAAGTTGGAACTCTGGTCGACCTTCTTTTAGCACCAATACCACTCATGAGAGCAGCCAGATCAACAACAAAAGAATTTGTTTCTTGTAAAGTGATGGAAGACAGTATGAAATAACAGAAAAAACTTCTTTCAAAATACGCTTTTTTGAGGATTTTTGGAGGTAAAAAAGAAAGAAGTTTTTTAAATCTTATTAATTTATAATAATTAAAAAACACTTTATACTATACAATAAAAATAATTTAAATTTTATTAAACTTAATTTTTTGTTTTTTTGCTTAATTTATTTCTTTATTATTATTATAATTTTTATTATCAATTAATATGTATTATTGTTTTAATTTATTATTAATTATTTAGTCAAATATTATTATTTAATTAATAATTTAATTTGTATAATATATAATTAAATATAATAATCAAATTATATAATATCTTAAGTTATATAGTATTTAAAAATTTATCAAAATATTTAATAGTTTATCAAAATAATTTATAGTTTGCTAAAATATTTTTTTAATTTATTAAAACATTAACAAAAAAAAGTTTAAAATTATATAAAAAAAAAACTTTTTTTTTAAGAAAATATATTTTAATTTAGAATAATTAATTAGTTATAATAAATTGGTGTTTTATTAATTAACTTTTGTAGTTTATTAGTAGTTAAAAAATATTTAATAAAAGTGTAATTTTTGGTCATTAATATTTTTATATATAATTGTTAAAAAGATTAAAGCCTTATAGTATTGCTAGTAATATGGCTATTTTTTTGATAATTTTAATTTGAATATTAATATATATGTTTTTAAATTAGTATTATCAACATATATTGAGTTATAAACTATTTTATTGATTTTTAAATATATATTTTTTTTGTATAATTTATATTTATTTAAACAATCAAACTATACTTAATGTTTGTGTTTTAGAACTTGGTTTACTTAAATTAAATATTAATATGATTCTTTATAATATGATTAATAATATTAATTAATATTATATATTTGTAATATAATAATTAAATTTGCATATAAGCTTAAATTTTATTAGTAAATTTATGACTAATTTGTGTATATATTTTATAAAATCTATTTATAAATAATTTTTTATTACAGTTTAAAAATGTTTATATAATAAGTAATATTTTGAAATAGTTTGTTTTTATTATAAGAAAATTAAGTTATCAAATCACATTTTTATATATAAATTAAATACTAATGTCTGTTTAAAATTATTGAAAAATCTTTTAAAATTTTGGGTTTTTTAGTCAAATATTTTGCTTTTGTCTTTTTTAGTAATCTTAACATTAAATTCAAGTGCTTTAAATAACTTAATTTATATAGTTTTGTATAAAAATATGGTTTTTAATAATTAATATACTAAAACTTTATTGGTTTTTAGAAAAGCCAAATTGGCTTAATTGTTTATAGTTATGTTTATTTAATATTTAATAAAAGATCATAAAAAAAAATTTGATTATATAAGTTTAAATATTAAGTAATAATAATAAAAAATAGTTTAATTAATAATATGTTCTGTTTTATATAGTTTATATGAATTAACTATATGTTTATTAGATAAAATTGTTTGATTATTAGATATTAATAAGATTTTAACTATTAATTTTGGTTTGTATAGTTAGTATATGGTTTTTTTTTTCCGCTTTTTTTGAGTAAAGTCCAACTGCTATTTAGTACATAGAGCCAAACTAAGTGACCCAAACTAAACACAATTTACGTACTTACTACATATGGCTAGTCACTCAGGCCAGTCAAAGCAACACTATACACCTATATTGATACTAACAATATTATCTAAACCAGAAAAAAAACTAGCACGGCAAATGATGACCAAAGCTAACAGTGAATGATTCAACCACACCAAGTATTCTAACCACTTCATCCGACAATATAGAAGAAGCATCACGAGACAAACCAGAAACAACTCCATCATCAGCAACCAAACCAGTCTTCTCCATCCACACTCTATGCTTAGATCTTACCAATCATGCCTTCACATGATGTAAATTAGCTACAAACCTAACAAAACTGACAATCTTACCAATGGCCTGTTTCTTATTCTCAAATACACCCTGAGCTTTCTCGCACCATTCATCCAACACGAAGCCCTTACACACAATAAAATACAAATCTACATCCAGAAAACAGGCAGACAATGTCTGCAAAACAGCTAAAGATGACAAGTCACAAAGACCCGCCACTAATACCCAATGAGCAGAAGCCTCAACCAGAATCTCATTATGAATAACAACATCTTGAGAGCACGTGAAAGCATGGTCAGAAAATTCCACTCCACTACACAGCAGGCACAATACGCCAGAATAATTCCTATTATACAGTCTTTTCCGAACAGCTACTGAAAGACATCTGTGTACAGCTTTTATCAAATATGAGTGCAAATTCAAAGTTTTCCAACCAGTGAACTCAGCAAGCATATGAGAGTTCGGATGCCAAACCTTTGTAATAGAAATTCAGTCTACACACCCAACAAGGTCAACAGGTATCACATCTACACCAGGTCCAGCTTTCCAGTAAGCATGATTAATAGATTGAAAAATGTTCCTTACAAAATGGCAGGCATTACCAGAGATCGCCATGTTTTCAGCCACCAAATAATGTTCATGAACCTCAGCCAACAAAGAGAAGGGAGATCAAGCAACATCCCCAGCCACCAAATCAGACTTGACATTACCCAAAACGCCAGAATGGCCCTTAATCTTAACCCAGACCATCTTGAAATCCTTTTCCCTAACCAAATTGAAAATATGGTGTCTCTCCAACCAGTACCAATTACGAAAATCAGGCATGGCACAAAACAATTCTGACAAGCAGGCATCAATAGCAGCTTGGCTATCAGTATGCAAAATCACTCGACAAGAGGAAGGTATACACTCAAGAGCCAACACAACAGTCTGCAACTCAGCCAGAGTAGAGGACAGTAGACTACCAACCACAATACCAACACTTCTATCCAAAACCAGAAAATACATAGCAGCACTACAAACAACATCAACCAAGCCAGCATTTCTCAAAGATCCATTAGTATACATCTCAAAGCAACTAGACCAGATATCATGCAACCCATCTTTCACCAGAAAAAACACTTTAGAATCTAAAACATTCATATCAACAGACTGAGCAAAACCAGCAGAACTGGAAGCAGAAAAGCCCTAAACTAACATAAACTCGGACATGACTAAGAACCAGTAAGGCATGGGGCCCCGTGGGTCCAATTTTTTCCAACAATGAAAGGTCTTCCAATCTAGCACACAGCCTCTCTTATCCAAAATCCGATCACCAAAAGCAACCCCAAAATGCTTCAGAGAGTGAACAGAATTAAAATACTCAGAACTACCTAGAATTAACAAAAGTGGAAAATGACCTGGACTGCAAAAGGCATTGGGAAGATTGTTAGCCAAGGAAAGCTTATTACTCAAAAAAATTTTCACAATCTCAGCCAAAAAGTTGTTGACTGAACTAACATGCAACTTGACAGGAAACTGCAAAGGATCCAGAAGAGCCCAGCCAAGAACCTGCAAGTCTAAAAACCTATGATTGAACAAATGCCCAAGGACTCCAGAGGCATTAGAAAAGAACACCAAAGCAGCAATCTTCTCTTCAGATTGCACTTGTTCAAAAGTCTTCAAGCCATACAAAAAAGGGTGATGTAAGGCAGCATCCAGAAAATCATGAGGCAAACCAGCTTTGGACTTAAGACCCTTCCTAACCATGACATTCCATTTGTGACAAACACCAGATGAAACAAAACTAAACTGAGTCTGGTAGTTAACAATAGGCTGCAAGACAGCTGATACTAAATATGAGAACTGCTTATCTGTAATAGCCTTTCTAAACACAACGTTGACAAAAAAACGAACATCAAAATGAGCTTTGGACACACTAAGTTTAGATAAACCCTTTATAGACAAAAAGATACTTAGATAACAATGAGTTTTGCCCTTTTTAGCAATTGAGATTGGCTGACCATAAATACTCAGAGAGGCAACCTTAACACCTTAATTAATGAGAATAGCCACTGTCTTATCATTATTAATAGAAATATCATTGATTTCAAAGAACTCACTGGCAATGTTCAGAGCATATTGAGTAGAGGCCTGACAATTTCCAATTCAAATTGTATCATCGATGAATGCATCAGCTGCCAAATAAGACATCATTCCACCCATACTCTCAACTCTGCCCATCTTCGCTACAAACTTAGAATCAACATGGTATCTGCACAAATGCTCATGTTATTTCACTTCACATAAGAGTGAATCATAGAAAATCCTCCATAAGAGAAATGAAAAAACTTCACCCTGGTCCAATCTATTATGTACACTATAGCTATCTGACAGGCCGAAATCAGTCATCACCCTATTAATTCTATCCTCATGAATGTTTCCAAAAAACCCAAAAAACCTTTCACACATTTTGATGTGCCACAGACTAGCTTTCAAGTGAGGCCAACCAACAGAATCATACGCCTTCCACATATCCTGCAAAACCAACCAAATTTCCCTATTCTTTTCAAGAGCATCCTCTACAACTGAACCAACCACAAACACTAGAGATTGTGTAGAAGTACCATGGAGCACCAAAAAATTATCACTTTAGAGAACACCAAACTTACTACAAGCCAAAAAAATGCAATCAGACAAAATTTTTCTGGCAGTCTCAATTAAAGCAATAAGTTAAGTATTAGTAAGAACTCTATCCCAATCATAAGGCTTAGAGATCATTGAAACCCACGTCCTCTTCTACAAAGCAGGCACCATGCCAACAGATAAGTACACATTTAGCAATACCAAAAGGCATTTCAACACCTCACCACAACCATGTTTCCAGAGTTCATTGAGAATGCCAGACAAGCCAACAGCTTTGTTATCAGGCAGGCCATTAGTAACCGAAAGCAATTCACCCATGCTAATTGCATTCATTACATTAGAAAAAGCATCATCTCTAACATAGTTCAAAGATGCATACTGACAAGCCCAGAGATCAGGCAGCACCATAGGCATCACATGCTTCCATGTCCAACCCTTCATAATCTTGTCAACACCTGACCTGATCTCTTCTGGCTCCAATATCAACTCATTATTAACCACCAAGTGATCTAACACCACTTTTCGAAATAACCAATCCAAAACATTCCTAATTATACTCTTCTTGTCTGAGCAAAATTGTTCCATATACCTCTCAATAGCCTTTTTGATAGTAGTCTCTTGCAGCAACTTTGACTCAAACATCTTGGATTTTTTGTACCCTTTTCTGATTAGCAACAAATAACTAAGAAGTTTCTCCACTTTTTGGCCACCATGAACCATGTCCTTTAGAACGAGAGCTTTACTGGCATTCAGAGTTGACCATTTTTTCACAAATTGATTGAAACCAGAAGTATTAGCAGAGGTCAGACATTTGATTATTTTGGCAACCAGCAACTTCAAACCCAGGAACTTAGAAGAATGTTTATTTTTTGAGCATTGAAAATCACAGAACCAATGTCTGGAAAATATTTCATCTGCAGAATCCACTACCATTTTTTCTAGCAAAGTCCACATAGCATCCAAATTAAGACCAGCAGCAGTGCCAAGAAACCTCCCCTTTACCTCCAACATCTTAGCAGAGGAACATTCTTTAAAACGAGACCACCCAGCATCATCAGCATCCTTGATCCTAAACTTCCAATGGTTTTTGTTGGTCTGCTTACACAAACTATTCAGCCGAACATCTAAGAGCCCACCCAGACCAACCAATATCATGACAGATTTGTAATCCATATTAAAGAAATCAGAAACAGAATTGACACAATGCTTCACAACAACAGAAGATAGAATCCCACTAACAAGAATAAAATCAATTGTTTTCTCCACTCCCTAGAATTGCTCCATGTAGCCGTTTTGACCAAAGAGTGTTCAGCAAAAGAATTGACTAAACCCAAACCCAAACAGAACTTAAAACTCACACTCCTTCCAGAACTATTCTTGTTGAAATCACCACCCAGAATGACAAAAGTGCTGGAGTTAACAGCCTTAGCAATAAGAGAATTCACTACAAGAGCTTGAGCAAACTTAGTTCCAGGAAAAGCACCAGCATACAAACCCAGAATTGTAACCAAAAGCTTACCTTTAAACAAAAGCCGAATCGAAATCAAATGACCAGGAACCTCCTTAACCTTAGAAACATGGTAAGCCAAAGAGTTGTTCATAATCACAGCAATGCCAGTACCAAGATAACCAATATCCAACCCAGAAGTAAAAATCTGAACCCCATCAAATTTGTCCCTGATCCATGATCCAGAAGAAGACCTTAATTTTGTCTCAGCAACAAAGAAAACCATATTTCCAGAACTCACATGCCAACAGACTATGTCTGCCTGTTTTGCAGGGACATTAATACTCTGAACGTTGCACGTAACTAATTTCCAGACTAGATTACTCATTGAGATAAAGGAGGTAAGGACGAGCCCGAACCAGAACACAAAAGATCTAATCTCACCAGGATCAAACCAAACAAAGCTTCTAGAGCAGACAATTTGGATTCCAAACTGCCCACCTTGGAGGTAAGCACCTTAGAACCACTCAAACTAAGACCAGCAGCAGGCTTATCACTACCAGAAAGAGGGGAAATAGATAGAGCCAACATATCATCCAGAGCCATATCTAAATCCACAACCAGAGCTGAAGACACTGTACCAGCCATAGAAGGAGCATAAAAAGTGAATGCCAAAGACACTAGATCAACAAAACTCAATTTCTTAAGAATAACAGAAACCTGATCTGAAAAAATTTCCAAAAAATACTCCAAAACTGCCAAACAATCACCCAAACTATCGACTTGAGGACCAGAAGAACCAAAAAAGAGAGGCTTACCACCAGAGAGCAAACCAGAACCAGAAGGAAAGCCACCAGAAGAGGAGGCAAGAGACACCACTTGAGCCCACAATTTTCCATTAAAGGCAGCAAAACAAGAGATAGAAACATTTTTTTTCACATACAACCTGGTTAACTGAAGACAATCAAAACCAGAAGCAGACTTCTTAAACAAATTTGGAAGGCCAGAAGATAACTCAACTGATGCATTACATTCCAGAATAGAATGGCCAAAATGCCCACACTTCCTACATCAAACCAAATTCAACCTAGCCCATGAGAGATGCACCCCACCAAAAATAGGCTCAGTAAAAAAAGCAGATTCTAACTCTTCATTAGATTCAAAGCCAACTACAGCACAACAAAATCTATTGCCAGTTTCCAATAAATGATTGATGATGCAAGTTTTTCTGCCAGCCTTTTCGAAAAGAGTACCGAGATCATGAGCAATCATTCCCACTGGCAAAGTAAACAACAATGCCCTGAACTGATCTCTTGATGTCTAGATATTGCAATCTTCTGCTGCTTTGGCAACATGTACTGAATCTTTTCCAATCAGGAATGACTATTTTGAGGCCAACAGATTGGCTTGATTTGATTCGGCAAATTCCACCACAGTCTTTTGCCACATTCCAATTAGTTGAATTTTGATCGACTTAATTTGCTCAAACTCAGAGACTATGGCAACAATCATATCCCTAAGCATGTCCATGGGAATTTCTTTAATTACTATGGCCTGATCTGAACGAAATCCTTGTTTTCTAAGATCATTGTTTATGCTGATCCCATTTTCACCAGCCAATAAAACAGCCTTCTTCATGTTTTCTTCTGATGTAAACGTTGATTTGATGATTTCTTCAAATTTTGAGGGGATAGTGGTCCCCCCCAAAACCATTGATTTTTGAAAAAATTTTTCTGATGAACTGAGTTTTTTGCGTAGCCAATTTCTCTTCCACAGCCAAAAGATTGATGTCCAAAGCAAATGATTTTTTAACTGACACCTCTATAGGAATTTTGATGATCTTGAGATCAATTCAAATCTTATCCAAAGGAACCTTTTTCTTAAGGGGGGGTGGAAGGAGCTTCACCTTTTCATCTATTTCAAAGTCAGAAAAACCAATAGAAGAACCAAAATTCGCACTAGTATTCACTTGTTTAGCCTTGGGAGTGTTAACAGCCAAGTTCAAAAGAGAACCATCAAAACCACCAGACATACTAACATTTTCATCATTACCAGATAGACTTTCCACATCAGAATATACACTAGCACCAGAACCAAATTTCAAAGAGATATTCTTCTCATCACCAGAATGTTTAACATTTTCAAGAGAAGCTTTCTTTCTTTGTGAAAAGGAACCACCAGCAGGACTGTAAAACACGCCCTTAGCAGCCTTTTTACTAGACATGCCGTCACTAGAGACAGCCTCCAAATTCACGACAAAAAGATTGTTAGTTAAAGAAATATTGATATATTATTAACAAGAAAAACCAAAAAACTTCTTCTCTTAGAAAAGTGTTCGTTGGGGTTTTTTAGAGGTAGGAGAGAAAAAAAAGTTTTTAAGTATATATGTTTTTTTAATTTAGATAATATATTAATATTATTATAAATATATAATATAATTTTAGTCAATTTGAATAATTAGTTATATGTAATAAAAACATAAGTTATATTTAACTATAAATTCTTAATTTGTTTATATATACTAAATAATAATTAAGTTGAACTTATAAAATATTTAAAAAAAATAATAATA
The DNA here is from genome assembly GCA_016748015.1 of Geosiphon pyriformis. Classification (NCBI taxonomy): domain Eukaryota; kingdom Fungi; phylum Glomeromycota; class Glomeromycetes; order Archaeosporales; family Geosiphonaceae; genus Geosiphon; species Geosiphon pyriformis. Next base: position 222,883 of record JAAOMT010000328.1, on the reverse strand, counting down.
AATTAATTAAATTTTTTTATAATATTATTGTTTAAAATTTACAAATTTTAACAAATATTTTAAAATTAACTAGTTATTAATTTCAATAATTTTTTAATTAATTTCAAATTTAAATTAAAAATATATTTTTTTATATTATTAAATAATTTATAATTAAGATTTTTATAAAAAGTTGATTTTTATAACAATATAATTACATATTATTAAAAAGTTTATAATTAAAATTATTTGTAAAAGAATTAATTTTTATTTGTAAAATAATTACATAAATAATTAACATAAAATTAGTTATTTATTATAAATTTAATAACAAAACTGGTTAAAATATAAAAAAATACTTTAAAAATAAATTAATTTATTAAAAATTTAATAACTTAAAATTAATAATATCAAAAAAAAATTTTTAATAATATTTAGAGTTTTTATAAAAATTAAAACAATAATAAAATTATTTAAAGTAATAATCATATTTAATACAATAATTTTAAAGTATTATCAATTAATTTATACTTATTATAAACAAAAATTTAATATTTAAAACAAAATTACAGTTGTAAAAAAACATTTACAATATATTAAAAATCAAATCAATAATTATATTCTTAAAAACTACAATATTATAAAAGTTAAATACAATTTTCTTGAAAATTTAATTTATTATTCAAATATAAAAACAAAAATTATTAGTATTAATATTTATTTAACTTATTTATAAAAACTTAATTACAATATTACTAAGTTTTATAAAAAAAAATATCAAGCAGTGGAAAAGACTCAACCCCAGTAGTCCCATTCCTGAATGGTTCAAGCTTGCTATGGCTTTTCTTAATAATGTGAATTCTCTTTCTGCTGGTCTTCTAGCTTCGGATGGTACTGTTTCTTTGAACATCCTTAATTCTGATAATTTTGTTTCTATTCGTGACTGTCTTTTTCGTGTTGGGTCGAGTAACATATTTGTATACACAGATGGATCTCTGAAGAATTTGGGCACAACAGGCTATAGGACTGGTGCTGCCACTTTTTTCAAGAACATTAATTTGGGCCTTGATGTTGGTGTTTCAGATTTGATGTCATCTACTCTAGCAGAATTACAGACTATTGCATTGGCCTTGAAATGTGTTCCTGCATTTAGTTCTGTTCAGTTGTTCTCAAATAGTCAATCTGTTCTGGATGCATGCAAGTCTGAATTAAGTCTTGTGTGCCCAGATTTTCACAATTAGTGCTGGGTAGAGCGCTGTTACCAGATGAAATTAGAGATATTGTTTAGCATGAAATTACTCTTATAATTTTTACTATTAATTAGTATATATTATCATTTCAAATTATCACTTATTACATTTAGCAAAATGTCCAAAATTATCATTTAATTAATAATCCAACTTGTACATAACACAAATGTAACCTAAGTGCGATGATCAATCATGCAATACCCTGAAATATGTAACATTCAAAAGTTCACCAAAATTTATAGAAATTTGCCAAAATAATTAATAGTTCACCGAAATATCTAATAGTTTGCAGAAATAACTTGTAGTTCATTGAAATATATCTTTAGTTCAATGAAATTGTTAGAAAATAGCAAAGTTCAAGTTCATAGAATAGTGTTATAACAAGTTGTATAAAAGAAGAGCTTCTCTCTTCGAGAAAATGTATCTTACTTTAGATTTATTACTTAGAACCATTCTTATATACACAAAAAAAAATAAATATCAAATAAATTAAAAAACCAAATTCTTGAATTATTGCACTTGAAAAATCCCCAAAACCCAACTAATGTTTTAAAATTGATTAGCTACCAATTTCAGTAAAACTGTTAGTGACTCTAGGCCTGGATAGAAAATATTTCCCTTGATAAAATTCTATTTCTTTTACATTTCTTTTATTTTTTTTTTCTTTTCTTATTACAATCATTAGGGTAGCCTACAGACAAGATTCCTGTAGAAGAGTTGACTTTCACAGCAAAGTAACTACACATTTTTAGTGAGCTTCTAGACGAGCAATTCCTGGGAAAGAGTTGATATTTACTACAATGTAACTACACAAGTAACTAGCACGGAATTGGTCATTCCACTTATAAGCCCAACAGTTTAAATTATAGAAGATAATTTGAAGATAAATTCAGTTACTGGAGGTCCAACTACTTCCTGGAAACGTGAATTTACAGCAAATCAACATTAACAACATTTAAGAAAAGAGACCAAAAACCTCCAGTAACATTTGGTGCTCTCCCACAAAAATAACACAGTGACAACAACTTCAAAAGTGGTGACTCAAACAGATTCAAGAACTCTAGAGTATTACCAGTCAATCTACACTCATTGCAAGCAGAGATTTAACATCTCAGACGGAATTGAAACATTCAAGAAAACACTTTACCAATACATTGAAAATCACATCAACAATTATTTTTTTGGAAACTACAACATTTCAGAAGTTAGATGCAACTTATATGAAAGCTTAGTACATCACTCTCATCTAAACACTCAGGATTTTAACAGTCAAACACTTGAAACATACTTTCAAGAACTCAACTTCAATATCATTTAGTATTGTGAAAAAAATTACCCAGTAGAACAGAAATTTTCTATTGGTTTTGAATTGGAAACAGAAGAAGGAAAAGAAAAAAGGAAACAAAAACTCAGAACTACTTCCAATACACCTAAAACCACTGCCAAACGTTTACAAACTCCAGAACAAGAAACCAGCTTTAAATTACCACTCTCAATCACACCATTTCCAGTTTCACTTGCTCAACCGCAAACACCAAGCTCATCTCTTATTTGATTTTCAAGAATAAAAGATTTTCAGTCACCCAAAAGCCCTATTCAACAACAAGAACCAATATTAACTAGCACCAACCTTCTTGATTACCTACAGGAAAACGAAGTAAAGAGACTGAATCAGAACAAGAAACAGAAGACTCAGAAAACAAAGAAAAAATGGCCTCCACATATATCGCAAAAATTCCTGAGTTCACAGGAAAAAACAGCAAAACCAGTCCTTAAGAATGGCTTGACAAAGTCTCAAAAGCAGGAGATACAAATGGTTGAAACGCTGCCAGAATGTTAAAAGCAATTCTATACTTTTTACAAGGAATGGCTGGTGAATGGTTTGAAAACTTGGAAGCCCCACCAAAACACTAAGAAGCATTCAAAACTGCTTTCCTAGAACAGTTTACTGACAATAACACTTCTATTACCCTTTGAAATCAGTTCCAAAATATCAAGTAAGAATTAAGTAAATCAGTTATGACCTATCTTAGGAAATTCAACAAACTGCTTAAAAGGATTTGCCAATTGGAAACCAATAAATACTACTCCAATGCACAAATCTTGGATCAATTCATTGCTGAACTAAAAGACAAACTCATCAAGAAAGTTTGCCCACATGCACCAGAAGATTTAGCCACTGCTATTCAACAGGCAAAAAACTATGAAATAGTCATAGAAGAAACCAATTGTACCAAACTTGTTAACCTGGCTATTGGAGAAACCAGCTCAGCAGCTGAAGAAAAAATTGACCAATTAATCAAGAAATTTGAAAACTATTTCACCAACCAACAGCAACAACAGCAGCCACAGCAATCACAACAACCACAAAGATACCAACTCCCACAACAATGTAATTAAAACAACTTCAAATCACCACCCAACAACCAAATCCAAAATTGTCATTATTGTGGAATTTCAGAACACTGGAAATGTGATTGTAGAAAATTGCAATAAGACCAACAACAAAGGAATAATCAATGTTACCCTCCACCATAGCAATCTTATTATCAACTACCACTCCCAGCTTACTATTCACCAAGACCCCAATACCAAAATAACTATTATCAGCCCACCTCACAGCCAATCCAACAGCAATACCAACAACCACCTACACAACATTATCAGGTACTTGCTTGAAGATTGATTACACAAAATCAATTCATACCACAAAATTGATACCAAGTAAACAACAATAGAATTAGTTTGAACAACCAATTGGTTCTCCGAAATTCTGTTCAACCAAGACCCAATTACTATCACACTCAACCCAATTATTTAACAATGCCAGAAGAACGGGATTTTTATCATATTGCACTCTCGGAAGGTAGAGCTGCAGCACAACAACAAAATTCTTCTCATAACCACACCACTATTCCACCAGCCAAAATTGCTGAAAATGCCAATTTCTTTAATATCTTTTCTTTCGAGTTTGAAGCCAATAAATCACCATTTCTACTCAGCAATGCTGCTGCAAATAAACAGAAAGCAATCACAGCTATGTATACTGAAGCTGAAGTTGAAGGAAAGACAATTCACTTAATCCTAGACAGTGGATCCACTGGAAGTATTATTACTTACCAGTTGATGCAACAGTTAAAGAGAAACATTGACCAACCAGCTCAGACAATTATTGTCACTGCCAATGGCATGAAAAAAACTCCAGTAAGAGAAATTGACAATTTTCTGTTCATTTTTGATGGAATCACCATTCCAGTCAAAGTTTTTGTAATGGACGCTCCTCAGTATTAAGCTCTTGTCGGAAATGACTGGCTTCAAAAAGCCAATGCAAAATTAGACTGGGAAACCCAAGAACTACAAATCTTTTACCAAGGACAACATGTCCAAGTACCTGCCACTTGTGGTACATTCAACAAATGCTCCAAAAAAGCCCCAGCTTTTAAATTCGAACCAGAAAAAGAAAAACCAATAATCGAAACATTCATGGCTCTTGGATCAATGTCCAATTGGGCCGATAAAACTGAACAAGAACATTTTACTCCACATTCTAAACCTGAAACCCCTGGATAGAATATCCTTTACTCAAAACCTGAACCAAGGAAACAATGCTTCTACATTCCCCTTAAATGCAAAGATTGTCACAAAAACCTTTCATCAATGGGAGCCTGCATTTCACCTGAAGAAAAATATGAAAATCATACTTGTTATTACTGCAAGGCTTGTCACAGAGAACAATGGGGCCACCTAATAAAAAGAAGTGGAAAATGGGACAACACCTTTTGTTTGACTTGTGAAGATATGCTACCAGAAGAATGCAATTGGATTGATGTAGCAATGAGAGGAGGAGTCTGTGATCAAACCTGCCAATATGCTTTATCAATTTTAGAAAAAGTTAAAAGAGGAACACCATTTGATGCAGCTTACAATAGTGCCTTCAACAAACTGTACTATTACTCTCATGATGCCAAAATAATTTTTGATTTAGCAATAACTTTAATCAATGGAACCACTCAAGAAAATGTTCGTCAAATAAAAGAATCAGAATATATTGCATACATCTTTGAAATTGCTGTATACAACTACAAAAATGAAGTAAAAGTATATCACCAAATTGCCAGTCACATTTACTTGACCAAAGAAGCTCAAGCTCAATGGCTAGAGCAAATGAACATTAAATTATGTGAGAAATGCATAATGCCTTGTGATGAACAATGGTGTTCTGAATGCTATGCTCTTAGCATTCCCTTGCCCAGCAAAAGTGATGAATATGAAATTGAATTTGGAGAACCTGAAGCAACAGAAGAAATAGAAGCCATATCTGTTTATCTCATCGAAAATCAGTTTGCTTTACAACTCAAATACTTCAACAACAATGGACAAGGAATAAAGCCTGAAAAAACCCACGAAATTGATGTTGGATATAATCTAAGATATCCAGGAAAAGATACCCTTACTTTCAAACCTAAATCACTCACAAAAATCAACCTCAAAATTGCCCTCGAAATTCCACCAGGAGCAATGGTCCAAATTACTTTACAATTATCATTGGCGAGCAAAAGAATTAATGTTAGAGAAAGAATCATAGATGTGGGATATACAAAAGACATTACAATCATGTTACAAAATAAAACCAATAAACCTTTTCAGATTGAACATGCCAAAAAAATTGCTCAAACTATTTATTTATCTTTAATCAACATTTCGGGTTTACAATTAGTCAGTCAAAGAGAACAATTGAGAAAGAGTAAAAGAGGAACCAAAGGTTTTGGTTCAACTGGACAATTCACAGTTCCAGTAAACATAGCTCTTAATGAACAAAATAAATCTCACCAGATTCTATAACTTCCACAATTAATTACTATTTCACTCTTTGGAGAACATTCAGAAATCTACACCTGTTCAAAGCCAACAACCGCACAACAAATTTTTGAGTCCAACAAACAAATCTGCTCAGAACATAATATCTTGATCCCAAATATTTACATTTCAGAAGGAACAAAAAAAGTCTGAGTTACTTTTTACAATCCCCATAGTTTTATTAAATAACATAGAAATTGGAGTTATTCACAATAACATCTTTCAACAAGAATTATCCCAGACAGTTCCCAATTTCTCAGAAATCATTGAACATTCACTACCAAAAATCAACCCAAATTCCAGTTCTGAAAACTACCATGTTGTCATAGAAAAACTATCTCGAATCAACATGGGACAACTTGAACCACAACAACAAAACCAGTTCAAAGAGCTAATTGCAGAATTTGCTGATATCTTTGCCAAAAACAACAATGACTTAGAAAGAACTGATTTGGTTCAACACCAAATCTATACAGGAGATGCCAAACCAAGACGACAACAAGCCTACTAAGTTGCTCCAAAAAGCCACCAATTTATCTGAGAAAAAGTACAATAGATGCTTAACAATGGGCTTATTTAACCATCAATAAGTCTATGGGCCTCACCTGTGGTCCTAATTAAAAAGAAAAATGGAAAGATATGATTTTGTGTTGATTATCGATAAATCAACAGCGTTACCATTGAAGATGCCTACTCTTTTTTCTGAATTGATGACATGTTGGATGCCTTTGGAAAGTCCAAATACTTTTCGATATTAGATTTAGAGAGTGAATACTGGCAAGTTGCCATGAATCCCAAAGATTGCCCCAAAACAGCATTCACTACTCAAGGAGAAAATTACAAGTTCAATGTAATGTCTTTCGGATTATGTAATGTACCAGCAACATTCCAAAGACTCATGGATGTTGTTTACAAAGACCTCCTTTGGAAATCAGTAGTTGTCTATCTCGATGATACTGATGTTTATTCACCATCTTTTGAATTACATTTAAAACACCTGCGAAAAGTTTTTCAACAATTATGGAAAGCAGAATTGAAACTGAACATTAAAAAATGCTACTTCGGAAAAACGAGTTTGGTCTTTCTTGGCCACATTGTAAGCAAAGATAGAATTAAACCAGATCCTAGAAAAATCAGCACTGTCAAGAACTTCAAGACTCCACAAAATACTACAGAATTGAGAGGATTTATTGGATTAGCTTCTTATTACCGAAAATTCATCAAAAGATTCTCAGAAATTGCAAAACCCCTCAACCAGCTCACTACTAAAAACGTTGAATACAAATGGATGGAAAAACACCAAAAAGCTTTTGAAATTCTCAAGGAAAAGCTGACAACAGCTCCAATTCTAGCCTACCCAGACTTCAGTAACCGATTTCAACTAGCTACAGACACTTCTTATACTGCTTTTGGTGTCATCTTATCACAATTAGATGACAACGGAAATAAGCAAGTAATTGCTTATACTAGCAGAACATTAAAACCAGCCGAAAAAAACTACTCTGCCACAGAACTAGAAACAGCAGCCATAATTTGGGTCCTACACCACTTCAACCTTTATCTCAGGCCTAAAAAATTCGATATTATCACTGATAATATTGGACTCAAATGGCTTCAGAACAAAAACACCCAACTGAATGCAAAACAAACCTGATGGACAGGATTTTTAGCTAACTACCAATACATTGTACACCACAAACCAGGAAAACTGCACACCAACATTGATTGTCTCTCAAGAATGAGGCAAGATTAGAAAACAGAACCAATACCCATTTGAATTAACAGCAACAAAACAACAAACAATAAACCCCGAAAACTATAACAATCTTAAACAATATCTGGAGACATTAACAATCCCAACAGATTGGTCTCCAGATGAAAAACATTAGTTACAACAACAAGCCAAACAATACTTTTTACACAACAACATTATTTATTATCAAAACTTCAGAAACCCAGACAGTTTGCTCAAATTAATACAAGAACATGAAAAAAAAATTATTTTATACAACATGCACTCGGACCCTTCATCAGCACATCTAAGAAAAGACAGCACCATCCAGAGAACACTAGAATATTACTTTTGGTCTCAAATGAGAAAAGACATTCATGAATACATTAAATCTTGTAATAGTTGTCAAAAAAGAGGAGGAACTCGCCCTACAGAACCATTAAACCCAATCAAAGTTAGACAGCCTTTTGACTGAATTGGTATCAATTTAGTTGGACCACTACCTATTACAAACCAAAGAAACCATTATATTGTAGTAGCCATAGACTATCTCACTAAATGACCCGAAGCCAGAGCCATTCAACAAGCAGATGCAAAATCAGTAGCAAATTTTATTTATGAAAACATTATCTGTAGACATGGATGCCCAATCGAACTTTTATCCGATCAAGGAACACATTTTGTGAACAATCTAATTCAAGCAATCTGTGAACGATTCAATATCAAAAAACCTCTGTCTTCGCCCTACCATCCACAGACAAACAAACTTGTAAAATGTTTTAACAGAATATTGTGTAAGTCATTAGCCAAAATCTCAACCAATTTTGAGCAAGAATGGGATATCTTTATTTTATCAGTGTTACTAGTATACAGAACACTAAAACAAGATACCACAAAACACACACCATTTGATTTAACTTATGGAAGAACAGCAACGTTACCAATTAGTTTCACAGTGAAAACATACCCAGCACAATCAATTGATAAAAACAATTTCCAGGAAACACTTTAACGAAGAGCCTACACTCTGCTTAACACGTTGGAAGGAAAACAACGAATAGCAGTCACTCATATTGAACACTTCCAAGCTCAACAAAAAGAATGGCATGACAACAAATTGCCTCCAGTCACCAATGAATTTAAAGTTAGAAACAAAGTTTTCTTACACAGAACTAAAGCTGAAAAACAATAAAGTGGAGAATTCGAAAATAAATGGGATGGGCCATTTTTTATCTATGAAGTTCTAGACAACGGATCATACAAGCTAAGACTTGATAACAAAATTCTAGCAAAAGTTGCACATAGAGATTGTTTGAAACACTATAATTCCAGAAACAATCCTGAATCATTAATTCCACAAATTGGTACACATTCTCCTTTAATCAATCCCAAAGATATTCTCCAAAACTTAGAACCAATAGTTGTCATTGAACAACCTCCCAACTTGGACACTTAATTTAGTTTACTATAGTTATTTTTTTATAATTTATAAAAAATGATTTCACAAAAAAAAAAAAAAACAAAACAAAACACACTGGAAGACAAAAATAACATAAAAACCCCACATATCAAAAATAAATTCAATCTATTTCTTTTCATTCCAATTTTTATAATGACTATCTCTTAAAATATTCAACAATTATCTCAAAAACTAATGCTAGCTTTAAAAACAATACCTGAATTATCCATTACTATTACTGGAAACCACATTAATTATACCCAAACAGAAGTAGTTACAAATTTAGCCCCAAATTTACGGAAGTATTACCCTTATAGAAAAAACACAAAAAGTTATTCTGGAATTCACCTACCAGAACTTTTAAAGCTTGCTTTAAGAGAAAACTTATTGCTCACTCCTATTAGTGTTCCACCAAATGCTACTATTTAACAAAAACTTCAACTGTGTCTTAATGAAGAAAACAGCAAATACCCCCCAATATATAGATATTTCCACATTGAAAAAATGCTCTACAAACAAAAACTGGAACTTACAACAGCAAACTTCACAAAAGAAGCTATTCAGAAACAACTCTACAATGAATTCAAGACAACAGCTAGACCAACAAACAGTCACTACAAGCTCAGAGCTGCTCTTAAACTTTATGACCTATTTCACATCTGTGAAAACGTCTTACAAAACCCAATTTTACAACCTTTGAAGATTCAATACATTGGAAAGCTCACAGAACTGAAATTTCAACAATTTTCAGACCAAATTTCTTCAATAATTTTGGATTATTATCTGGAAATTACAGACAGTACTTGGACTTTAATGGAGCTCAGTCTTGAAGAGGAGGTTATGTTACCAGACAAAATTAGAGATATTGTTTAGCATGAAATTACCCTTATAATTCTTACCATTAATTAGTATATATTATTGTTTTAAATTATCACTTATTACATTTAGCAAAATGTCTGAAATCATCATTTAATTAATAACCTAATTTGTATATAACACAAATGTAACCTAAGTACAATGATCAATCATGCAATACCCTGAAATATGTAATATTCAAAAGTTTGCCGAAATTTGTAGAAATTTGCTGAAATAATTGATAGTTCACCAAAATATCTAATAGTTTGCAGAAATAACTTGTAGTTCGCCAAAATGTATCTTTAGTTCAACAAAATTGTAGAAAATAGCAAAGTTCAAGTTTATAGAATAGTGTTATGACAAGTTGTATAAAAGAAAAGCTTCTTTCTTCGAGAAAATGTATCTTACTTTAGATTTATTACTTAGAACCATTCCTACACACACAAAAAGAAATAAATATCAAATAAATTGAAAAACCAAATTCTTGAATTATTGCACTTGAAAAATCCCCAAAACCCAACTACCAATTTCAGTAAAACTGTTAATGACTCCAGGCCTGGATAAAAAACATTTTCCTTGATAAAATCCTATTTCTTTTACATTTTTTTTATTTATTTTTTTTTTTTATTACAATTATTAGGATAACCTACAGACAAGATTCCTGTAAAAGAGTTGACTTTCACAACAAAGTAACTACACATTTTTAGTGAGCTTCCAGATGAGCAATTCTTGGGAAAGAGTTGACATTTACTACAATGTAACTACACAAGTAACTAGCACAGAATTGGCTATTCCACTTATAAGCCCAGCAGTTCAAATTATAGAAGATAATTTGAAGATAAATTTAGTTATTGGAGGTTCAACTACTTCCTGGAAACGTGAATTCACAGCAAATCAACATTAACAACATTTGAAAAAAGAGACCAAAAACCTCCAGTAACAGCACCAACATATTGCAAACATTGTTAAATGTAAGAACTTAAGTGTCAGTTAGCACAAGATAAAAGGTCACTCTGGTGTTTCCAGAAATAAGTATGTTGACTTGATTGCTGGTGCTGTTTCTCTTTCTGGTCAGCATCTTATTTCTCACTTGAATGAATATTTTATAGTTGCTGATAATAATGTAGTTTCTGGAAATTCCAGACATTTTGTTTATGATATTTATCACTCCATTTGTCATGCATGTTGGGAAGTTGGTTCTGGCTCTAAGTTTTTGACTAATAGTTTGCTTTCTAAGGTAGATTGGCCCCACTCTTTGCTGGTTTGGCATCCTAATTTGCATATGACCACCAGTTTTACTAGCAAACTTTCAGCTGGCATCCATACTTATTTTATGAAAGCTTTGCATTATTGGCTTCCTGTTGCAGTTCAGAAGCGTCTCTACAATAGACATTATCCTGGTGTGCTTTGTTTATATTGTGGTGAGGTGGAGACTTCGGATCATGTGTTCTATTGTAAAATTGACAATTTTACTTGATTTCTTATATTGGATTCTCATGTTAATTCTTGGAAAACTCTTTCTGGTTTATTTCATTCTTCTTTTTGTGTGTTGTAGCTATTATCATTTTGTGTTTCTGATTTCTCGGTCTTTATGGCACTTTATAAGAGTTTTGTGTTTAATGATTGGTTTCGCGAAGCTGTTTCTGTCTTTCATAATCCAAAGGTTGCTGGTTTGAAGGTTGTTAAGTTTGTGAGATCTCTTGGTCTCGCTTTTAGAGATGATATCTGGTTGGTCTATGTTAAACATTGAGCTTATATGGAGAAAGCCAACCTAATTCTGCTGGATGGTTCGGTTCTTGTGACAGTTTCAGATTTGACTTTAGGGTTTTCTGCTGGTGTGGTCAAATTGCTTGGCATCACTGAAGTGTTAGGTGTTCATTTTGGTTTTCACAAATCATGTTTATTTTTTTTGGATATAAATGACTCTGTTTCTGTTCATATAACTGTATAGTGTTGTTTTGATTGGCCCAAGTGTCTGGTCATGTGTAGTAAATACATGATTCATGCTTAATATAAATTATTTCTTTGATGTATAGCACTAAGTAGTGTTTGGACCTCACTTGTAAAAATAATAAAAAATAATAAAAAAAAAAATATCCAATTTAATTATGATTTTTTCTTGATTTAGAATTAAAATCAAAAATAAACAGCAAAAAAAAACAGAAAAAGACACTTTAATTTAATTAGATAACTTATAATATACTAAAAATTACTATTAAATATTTGTAAATATTTAAATAAAAAATCAATATTAAATTATTACTTTCAATTATATTTTTTTTAATTTTATTTGTTTAAATTCAAATATTTAACTTATTATTAATCTATTTATTAAGACTAAAAAACTTTATATTATTAAAAAATCCAATTTAATAATAAAAACAATTTATATAAGCACTAATATTATTAATTATTTAACAAAAAATCAAAATAAATATTCAAAAAATTAACAAACAAAAAAATTATTTTAAATTTATTAAAAAAAAAGAAACAAAAAAAAATTAATAATGATATAACAATCTTATATATTATTATAATTCTAAAATTTTCAAGAAAAAATATTGATTCCATCTTCTTGTACAGTGATCGTGTATGCTGACAGCCAAGCGGCTATTGATACATGCATTTCTGAGATGTTATTGTCCATGCCTGATTTCCACTCCTTTTGTTGGTTGGAGAGATGTCGTATTTTTGATTTGGTTTGCAAAAAAGATCTTTCTGTATATTGGGTTAAGGTTAAAGAGCATTCTGGAGTTGTTGGTAATGTTAAGGCTGATGCTGCTATCAGGGATGCTGTTTTTTCTCGTTTATCTTTGCCTATTGGTGTCCAGGAGTGTTTTTTAGTTGCTGAAAATACACCGGTCTCTGGCAATACTTGTCATTTTGTTTGGGATTTGTATAAATCTGTTTGCCGTGTGCAGTGGGAGGCTGGACTTGGCCATGATGTGATTCCTGGTGTGCTAATTAAGACCATGGATTGGGATGCTACTGTTAAGATGTGGCATCCCGATTCACATATGCTTGCTGGTTTTACTAGTTGGAGGTCTTTTTGTCTTTACACGTATCTGATGAAAGCTGTGCACTGATGGCTTCTTGTGGCAGTTAGGAAACGTCTATATGATAATCTGTACCCTGGTGTGCTGTGCTTATTGTGTCATGAGATGGAGTTACCAGACCATGTTTTTACGTGTTCTCATGATATGGAGGTTTGCAAGGAGGTTCTGGTCACAGTGTGTTCAGACTGGCTATCCATAGTCGGTCTTTGTGGCTTGTCGTTTTTTGCTGTTTTGCAATCTCTCAGTCAGTGTTCTTTAGACATTGGTTTGTATTTGGTTCTGTGTAAAGAGTTTGTGCTGAGGGAGTGGTGTGAAGAGGCGGTGGGTATTTTAAATGGTAAGAAGAAGACTGTTGGCGCTGTGGTTGGTTTTGTTGAGCGTTTGGTTGAGCTACATCACTCTAAAGCCTGGTTGGTGAGGTCGGCATTTAGGGTGAAAATGGAGAAGACTGGTCTGGTTGGGGATGACGGTTTGTTTTCTGGTTTGTCTTATTGCTTGGATTCTTTGTTGCCTGATAAGGTGGTAAGGATGCTTAGTATTGCTAGCTCTTTTGCTGTTAATTTTGGTCATCACAGGTCTTACCTTTTTTTTTCTGGTCTGGATAGTAGTCCTAGTGTTGATATAGGTGTGTAGTATTGCCTTGTCTGGCCTGAGTGGCTAGCCATATGTAGTAAATGTGTGAACTGTATTTAGTTTGAGCCTCTTAGTTTGGCTTTATGTATTAGATAGCAGTTGGGCTTCACTCATTAAATGTATTAATAAAAAAAAAATATTGAAATTAGTTTTTAAAAGTGACTTAATAAATTTATAAAAACAAAAAAGATAAATAAATAAAAACACAATAAAAATACTATAAATAATTTAAAAATCTAAATGTATTTTTTGAAAACTAGCAAACATTCAAAGATGTTTTTTTAAACTTGTTTTCGAAATATTAAACAAAAACTAACTAAACTTATTTTAAAAAAGTCAAAAATTTTTTTAAAATTTTTGGATATTTAAAAACTAATAACTAATATTTTAATTTTTAAATCTTGGATTAATTTATTATTAAATTGAAAGATAAACTTATCAAAAAAGTTTAATTATATCTTTTATAAAACTTAATTTTTGTTATTTAATATATTAAAATTTACAAAATAATCATAAAAAAAACCAATTAAATCAAATTTATTAATCTAATTATGAAAAAAACCAGCTTAATAATTAAGAAAAAAATTAAAAATTACTAGTAAAAATACCAATTATTTCAATAATAAAATTAAAACAATTTTTTATTATTAATATTTAATAATCAACTTTAAAATTTAAATTACTATTATTGTAAAATTCCAAGATACTAAAAATATAATTGCCAAAAATGCAATAAAATCAATAAGAAAACATTTATATTATTTAAAAAAAACTTTTTTCTCTTGTCAATCTCCTGTCCATGACGAGAGCATAGTTTTTACTGATAGAATAGCTTTTCTTTTTCCTTTTTCTCTTTTTTACTTCAGTTATTTCTCTCAATACGCCCCTTTTTGTTGCCATAGAACCAGTGGTTCTGAATCAACTGGGTTGGGGACCTGGTCTGGCACCAAAAAAAAGACGTGAATTGAAAGTGTCTACTTTCGTGGTCCGTCATATAAGGAACTTAGGAAATCTGAGGTCGCTGGTAGAGTTGTGGATTTGTCTGCTGGCCTTCTGCCTGCTGCTTTGTTACATTTGGGTGATGAAGAATGTAAGATATCTTGGAGAAGTGAAGTTGAAAACGACGAGTCAAGCATGAGTGAGGTGTTGGATGTAGAGAATATGGCAAATACTATTGCCAAAGAAACAAGCTACACAGAATCTGGTGAAGATAACGAAATAAATGAGACTACACCAAGAAAAACCCGGACCCATACTTACGTGTTAGACAAACCTCCAAAAGCTCCAACATTTGACTCAATGAGCGATGATGAGAATGCACTAAGTCTTCTGTCTCCAAAAATGTTTAATGGCTCCAATCAGATACCGTCTGTCAAGTCACGTATTATGAAAAAGTGAAGCTTCGAGCCAGTAAAATTATTTGCTTTGGATGTGGAATTGTCTGCTGTTCCTGGAAATATTAATAGTGATAAGCTTATTTCAATCAAAAAATTTTTTACAAAATCAATGGTTTTGGGGGAGCTTCAACTCCCTCAAAATTTCCTGGTGTTGTTTGTTTGACTTTCACAAGTGAGTTTAGTTTAATTAAGGCCAGGGAAATGACAATCCGTGAGAAAATTGTTGTCAATGGTGATCTCAAAAAAGCAAACATTTGTTCGAATTGGGAAGTAATCATTAAGAAGATCCCAGTTGATCTTCCAAAGGTGGCTGTAGAATCAGTTTTTTCTAAATTTGGCAAGATTGTTTCCATTAGGATACAATTGATTGGTCTTTGGCAAAAGACCCAAATTGAATTTGAGTCATCAGAAGTTGCCAATTTGGTCACTTTTAAGTGGTCTGTTCTTGTGAAAAAGGATTCAGTTTGCATAGCACTGGTCGTTAGTGATAAACAAACGTGGGTATCTAGGAATTGACATCGGATTATGCTTTATACTTTGCCTGTGGGTACTTCTACTCATAATTTGTCTGATTTGTTAATGTTGTATGATGGGAAGACTTGTTTCATTGGCCGCAATCCCAGTTCATATGTCTGCAATCAGTGTGCAATCATTTGTTTTGAAAATGATGCTGCCAGATTGGCTGCTATTTATATCATTCCAATTTTCAAGAGTGTTAGTTTGCGTTGGGCTAGTCTTGTTTTGGCTAGTTGTGCCAAGTGTGAACAATTTGGTCATATCACTGTCAACTGTTCTGTGAGTAGAAGTTCTGGTGTACATGAGAAGATAGTGGTTTTTGATCATGATCAAGTCCGTCTGGCTGGTATATATAAAAAAAAATCGGCTCCTATTGTCTGTTCAGTTTTGTTTGGTGGTAAAACATGGGCTCAAGTTGCTAATGGCACCCCCTCCCGTGCATTTCCTTCTGGTTTTTCTGGTTTTGGTTTGCATTCTGGTTCAGTTCCTTCTTTAGCTGTCTCTGATCCTCTTGTTGTTTCCCATTTGGGTGATCATTTGGTAGTTTTAAAGTGCTCTTTGGAGCTTTTGGCTGACTGTGTTTCTGGCATCCTGGTTAGGTTGGACTCCTTTGATATGATTCCTTCAGTTCTTTCTTCCTTGGCTTTCTCTCCTGTTGTTTTTACAGCTTTGGGTTCTGTGGTGGATTCAGATATGATTGTAGATAATGCTTTGGGTTTTTTTGATATTACCTCCCCTGTTACTGATAATGCTGTTGTCAATCTCAGCACTAGTAGTTCCAAGGTTCTTACTGCCAAGGTGGGCAGTTTGGAGACGAAATTGGTCACTTTGGAAGCTTCAGTTGGTTCAGTTTTGGATAAGTTGAATTTTTTGTGCTCTGGTTCAGGTTTGTCACAATGACTCATTTAATTTGGAAGATTGCAACATGTAATGTCAAAGGTATGAACAATTGTGCAAAGCAGACAGACATTGTTCATTGGCATAAGGATATGAACAATCTGGTCTCTATTGTTACTGAAACAAAGTTGTGAGGAAAGGTTCGCCCTTGGATTGCTGATAGGTTTGATGGTGTTTGTGTTTTTACTTCTGGTCTGGATTTCAGTCACATGGGATCTGGTGTTGCTATTATTTTGAACTCTTTATTGGCAAGACATGTGTGCAAGGTTTCGGAAATGCCTGGTCAGCTCTTGTCGGTAAGACTGTTTTTTAAAAACAAGCTTTCTGTGTCAATTTTGGGGCTGTATGCTGGTGTTTCCTTAGTGGTTTGTTTCTCTCAGGCTGGTGATATTAACTCTTTCATCACTAAAGCAGTGAATAAATCTTCCTTCGTTATTTTTGGTGGTGATTTCAATAAGGACAGTTCTCACAAATGTGCCAGTTTCAAAAAGTGTTTTGATTTGGGTTTGGTTAACTTTTTGGGTGGAAGTTTGTTTGTGAAATCTCTGACTTGGTGCAATTCTTGTGGTGCTGCCAAGACAATTGACTATGTTTTTGTCTCCTCTAATTTGATTAACACGGTTGTGGATCACAGTGTGGCTGGTGTTAATGACTTTTTTGATACTGATCATAGGGCTATTTCTGTGTCTGTGGGTATAGGTGGATTGTTGGATGTGCAGCTTTCTTCATTGTGCAAACAGACCACCAGAGATTATTGGAAATTTGACATCAAGAATGCCAATAGAGCTAAGTAGTTGGAGTTCAAGGACACTTCGGCTGTTAATGCCTCTATGTTTTCAGATGTGTTTGGTGCTGCTGTGAAATTTTCTAATATGGATGCTATGTGGAACATTGTTCGCAAGATCATAATTCTTTCTGCGGATAGTACATTTAAAAGGAAGTGGTTTAAGGGTTTTGATGGCATTTTTACCAAGATGTCTTTTAAGTTTCATAAGTTAGAATTGCTGGTTTCAAAGTTGGTTAAGGCTTCACATTCAGTTTTTAGTGAAAAGTTTGTTGCTTTGTTGGAGGTGTGACACAGGCTTGATTCTCCTGGTGCATCGGTGGTAAGGTTTCTGTTTCTTTTAGGTTCTGGTTTTGATCTTATTCATTCTGCGCTGGCCAAAGTGAGGAAGTTGTACTATGCTTCTAAGTTGTTGGAATCCAAACGTGCTGAGGAATCTTCGATCAAGCAGGCTATTAGTAAGAGGATGGAGAGTTTTGAACTGGACAAGAGTCATACCATTAGGAGTGTTTTGGAGCATCCCTTTCACAAGGTGGTCTTGGATCATCTGGTTATGGAAGATGAGTTGATTTTGGAGTCTGACTCTGTCAAATCGAAGGTGGATGATATCATGGAGGGGTAGACCAAGAAACATAGAGTGGTTTTTAATATCTCCAAAGATTGGGCTCACCAATATTGGCCTCTAGAGTATGTTTTTGATGGTGCTTTTTCTGATGTTATGTGTTTGATTAGTTTTGATGAAATGTTGGCAGTCGTCAAGGATCTTCCTGATGGGAAGGTGGCTGGTCTCTCTGGTATCTCTAATAAATTGTGGAAGTGTTGTGACAAATCAGTTTTGGATATGCTTCTGGTGCTCTTGAATCTATGTTTAATTAGTGAGTTAGTTCTTGGATCTTAAAAAAAAGCTTGGGTTTCTATGATCTCTAAACCGTATGAATGAGAGGGAGTTCTCACAAACACTTGTCCTATTGCTTTGATTAAAACAGCCTGCAAGATTCTTTCCAAGATCTTTTCAAATAGAATTTCTTCGGCTTGCAGCACTTTTGATGTCCTTTGCAGGAACAATTTTTCAGTTCTAAAAAGTACAACAATCCAGTCTCCCATTTTTGCTGTTGGTTCAGTGATTAAAAATGCCTTGGAGAAAAACCGAGAACTCTGGTTGGTTTTACAAGACATGCATAAGGCTTATAACTCAGTCAGTTGGGAACATTTCAGGAGAAGTCTGGTTAGGATTAAGATGTGTAAGAGGTTTATTAAATTTTTTGGCAGCATTCACAATGGTCGCGTTAACAGAGTAATGACTGACTTTGGCCTAACTGATGGATATTGTGTTCATGATGGGCTGGACCAAAGGGAAGTTTTCTCTCCTCTTCTCTGGCATATATTCTATGATTCACTTTTATGTGAAGTCAAAAGACAGAATAGTGTGTATGGCTACAAGTTGAATTCTTATTTTATATCCAAAACTGGCCAGGTAGATCCTCAAGCTGGGCTGTCTTCATTTTTTGCTGCCGGCGCTTTTGTTAATGATACTATTTGGGTTGATAACAGCCAGGCTGCTATGCAACACATTCTTGATGTTGCTAATGAGTTTTTCAAGTTTAACGATATTTCTGTAAATAATGACAAAATGGTGGCCATCTCCATCAATTGCCGGGTGTTGAATCCTCATTTGACTATCAGTGGTGCGTCTATTTCTATTGCCAAGAAAGGGGAATTTTATCGTTATCTAGACATTTTTTTATCTTCTGAGGGTCTTTTGAAGCCCAGCTTAGCTAAAGCCCAGGTGGATGTGTGGTTTTTTGTAAATCTAGTTTTAAGAAAAACAGTTTTTGATAAGCAGTATGCATATTTGGTGTCTACGGTTCTTTTTCCCATCATTAGCTATAGGACTCAGTTCAGTTTCATTTTTGTGTATGTTAGTAACAAATGGGATGCTCTAGTATGCAAAATCTTGAAATCTAAGTCTGGGTTGCCCCATGATTTCCCCAATGATGCACTGTATCACCTTTCATTGTATGGGTTAAAGACTTTTGAGCAGATTCAGGCTGAGAGCAAATTGGCATCTGCTGTTACTTTCGCAAATTCTGCTGGTATTTTGGGTCGCCTTTTTTCTCATAAGTTTCATGATCTTCAAGTTCTCAGTTGGTGCCCGCGTCATCTTTTGCTGTTTCCATCTCATATTGGTGTCAATCCCTCAAACAATTTTTTGGCTAGTGTGGTTCGTATTTTTTCTGGATGTGATTTGTCTTTGGGTGGCTCTCTGGCTTGTGCTTTTTGCCATTGGTGTGGTACTCCTATGTCTTTGGTTCTTAGTGAACCCTGTTTTCTTAAGTGTGTCTTTTCACTCAGACATTATGAAATTGCTTTTGTAAAACTGCTTCGTGATCATAATAGTGATGTTTTCAGTTGGAAAGCTTTCAAGTGTTGGAAGAGACTAGACCCTTGTGGCCCAATTTCTTTCTGGTTTGATCTTTCCATTCACTTTCTTGGTGGTTTTGGTCTCCTCTCCTTAAGTTCTTCTTTCGTGGATGGTCATGCTGTGTCAGATATTCATCTCTTTCATGATTTTGGTGTGGTTTGTGACACTCTGCTGACCACTGATGCTGCCCACCTTTCTGTGTATATGGATGGGTCTCTGTCTGGTTTGGGCACTGTTAATGTAAAAGCAGGTGCTGCCATTTTTTTTGAGGACATTAATTTGGGTTTAGGGATAGGAGTGTTCAGTTTGGTTTTTTCTACTCTGATGAAGCTACAAGCCATAGCTTTGGCCCTTGAGTGTGTTCCTTCTTCTCGTTCAATTGACTTGTTTTCGGATAGCCAAGCTGTTTTGGATGCATGTAGGTCGGAGTCTTCGCTGGTTTGTCCAGATTTCAGAAACTGCTGTTGGATTGAGCATTGCCATATTGCTACCATTATTCATCGAAAGAATTTGGATATGAATTGGGTTAAGGTGAAAGGTCATTCAGATGTCTCAGGCAATGTGCATGCTAATGCACTTGCCAAAAATGCTGCTTTTTCTGCTTGGCGCCTGCCTCATTTAGTTAGTAAACATTTTCTATGTGCTGGTGGTACAGCAGTTTCTAGTAATTCTAGACACTTTGTTTGCAATATTTTCCAATCAGTTCATTGTGCTTGTTGGAAGGTTGGAGTTGGTTCTCGTGTTGTGGCTGATAGTTTGCATGCTGATGTCAATTGGTTTAAGTCTTCTATGGTATGGCACACCAATTCTTATTTGGCCTCCAGTTTTACCAACATGTGCATGGCAAGCTATTGCACTTACTTTATGAAGGCTCTTCATCATCAGCTTCCTGTTACTATGCATAAGTGTTTATATGATAGAAGATATCTCAGTGTGGTCTGTTTGTTCTGTGGTAATGTTGAGATCTCAGATCACATCTTTTCATGTCCTCAGGATGCCACAGGCTGTGCTTATTTGTTGGACACTTATGTTTCAGCTTGGAAGGCTCTTTCTAGTTTATCTCGCTCTTCTTCATGTGTCTCACAGGTGTTGGCTTCTTGTATTTCTGAAATTGGAATTGGTGTTGCTCTGTGTAAGGACTTTGTTTTTGATAACTGGTTTCAGAAGTCTGTCTCAGTTTTTAAAGATTCTAAGAAAGGTACTATAAGGATTGTGGGCTTTGTGTATGAGTTTTGTCTTGTATTTTGGGATGACATCTGGTTGGTCCGCGCCAAACACCAGGTGTTTATGGAGAGGCATGGTTTGATTTCATGTGATGAGTCCGTTCTTGTGTCAATTTCTGGTTTGCCTGTGGCATTCTCGGCTGGTGTAATTAGGCTGTTGGGTGTTGTTGAAGCTTTTGGAATTAGTTTTGGGTTTTGCAAGCTTTGTTTGTTCTTTTCGGGTATTGGGGACACAGTTTCTATGCATATAGGTATGTAATGTTGTCCTAACTGGTTCGAGTGGCTGGTCATGTGTAGAAAGTGCATAATTCACGCTTAGTTTAGATTATTTGTATGATGTATAATGCTAGGTAGTGTTTGAACCTTACTCATAAAATAATAATAATAATAAAAAAAATCAATAAAAACAGAATAATTTATGTTATTTTTCTCAATTATAATAATTATATTATTTATTTTTATTATTAATTTAAATTTTAATATTAAAATATTTATTAAATTGTATTTTTTAAAAGTAAAGTTATAATACAATAACAAAATTTTTTTAATAATAATAATATTTTACTAATAAAAATAACAAAAAATATTATTATTATATATATATATTATAAATTGGAATAAGATTTGAATTGATTTAAGATTCTATTCCAACTTAAGTTAATTTAGAATTCTTAATTTAACATTATGTTAATTTCGAATTAATATAACCAATCATATTCTTTATAATATTTACCAATAAAAAAATTTTTTTTATTAATTAAATAATAAATATTTGACATGTTTTTAGTTATTGTTATATTGTATGTATTATATGATCTTTTAGTATCATATTAATCATAAATGGCTTATTCAAAAAACACTTTCTAAGCTTTTTGAAAAATATTTATTAGCCAAAAATAAAAAGAAACAGACTAAAATTTTACTTTCTTAAGATTATATAAACCAATATATTAATATATTAAAAAACAATAAAAATGCAGAAAATTACAATATTAAATTGAAATATTGAATACAAACTATTTTTTATGTTAGTCTAATTGGAAATTAGTATATATTTTATTACAAAAAAATAAAAAAACCAGTATATTTAAAAGAAAAGCTATATAAAAAGCTTTGTGAATTTTATTTAAAAATTGAATATAATAAAATAAGCAAAACATATAAAGCAGTAAGTAAATAATATTAATTTAAAGTTATTATTTAAATAAAAAATATTAATTTTTAATTTATAGATCAAAAATAAATATATTTAAGTTTTTGAAGATTTAGTAAAACAGTTTTATATATATTGTTTTAAGTATATTACATAATAATCATTGGCTTAACCAGTAGCTATAAAAACAATTTTAGCAAAAAGTTTTATGTGTTGTTTATAAATGAACTTAGTTAATATTGTTACCAGAGGTTTTTGGTCTCTTTTCTTAAATGTTGTCAATGCTTGTTTGCTGTGAATTCACGTTTTCTAGATGTGGTTGAACCTCCAATAACTGAATTTATCTTCAAATTATCTCCTATAATTTGAACTGCTGGGCTTATAAGTGGAATGGCCAATTCCATACCAGTTGCTTTGTGTAGTTATGTTGTAGTAAACGTCAACTCTTTCCCAGGAATTGCTTGTCTGGAAGCTCACTAAAATGTGTAGTTACTTTGCTGTGAAAGTTAACTTTTCTACAGGAATCTTGTCTGTAGGTTACCCTAATGATTATGATAAAAAAATAAAAAAAAATAAAAGAAATGTAAAAGAAATAGAATTTTGTCAAGAGAAACGTTTTCTATCCAGGCCTGGAGTCACTAACAGTTTACTGAAATTGGTAGCTAATCAATTTCAAAATATTAGTTGGGTTTTGGGGATTTTCCAAGTGCAATAATTAAAGAATTTGGTTTTTCAAATTATTTGATATTTATTTCTTTTGTGTATGTAGAAATGGTTCTAAGTGATAAATCTAAAGTAAGATGCATTTTCTCGAAGAGAGAAGCTCTTCTTTTATACAACTTGTTGTAACACTATTCTATAAACTTAAACTTTGCTATTTTCTACAATTTCACTAAACTAAAGATATATTTCGGCGAACTACAAGTTATTTCGGCAAACTATTAGATATTTCGGTGAACTATCAATTATTTTGGCAAATTTCTATAAATTTCGGCAAACTTCTGAATGTTACATAGTTTGGGGTATTGCATGATTGATTATCGCAATTAGGTTATATTTGTGTTGTGTACAATTTGAGTTATTAATTAAATGATAATTTCGGACATTTTTGCTAATGTAATAAGTGATCATTTAAAACAATAATATATGCTAATTAATGATAAGAATTATAAGATAATTTCATGCTAAATAATATTTCTAATTTCATCTGGTAACATAACCTCCTTCTCAAGACTGAGCTCCATCGAAGTCCAAGTACTGTCTGTTATTTCCAGATAATAATCCAAAATTATTGAAGAAATCTGGTCTGAAAATTGTTGAAATTTCAGTTCTGTGAGCTTTCCAATGTATTGAATCTTCAAAGATTGAAAAATTGGGTTTTGTAATACGTTTTTACAGGTGTGGAATAGGTCATAAAGTCTAAGAGCAGCTCTAAGCCTGTAGTGACTGTTTGTTGATTCAGCTGTTGTCTTGAATTCATTGTGGAGTTGTTTCTGAATAGCTTCTTTTGTAAGGTTTGCTGTTGTAAGTTCCAGTTTCCATTTGTAGAGTGTTTTTCCAATATGAAAATATCTATAGATTAGAGGATATTCAGTGTTTTCCTCATTGAGACACAGTTGAAGTTTTTGTTAAATTGTAGCATTTAGTGGAATACTAATCGGAGTGAGCATTAGGTTTTCTCTTAAAGCAAGCTTTAAAAGTTTTGGCAGGTGAATTCCAGTATAACTTCTTGTGTTCTTTTTATACGGGTGATATTTTCGTGAATTTGGGGCTAAATTTGTAACTACTTCTGTTTGGGTATAATTTATGTGGTTTCCAGTAACAGTAATGGATAATTCGGGTATTGTTTTTAAAGCTAACATTAGTTTTTGGGATAATTGTTGAATGTTTTGAGGAATAGTCATTATAAGCAATTGAAAAATAAAAATAAAAATTATTTTTGGTGTATGGGTTTTTATGTTATTTTTGTTTTTGTGAGATTGTTTCTAGATTATAAAAGAATAACTAGTAAAAATTAAATTAAGTGTTCAGATTGGAAGGTTGTTCAATGACAACTATTGGTTCTAAGTTTCAGGGAATATCTTCGGGACTGACCAAAGGGGAATGTGTACCAATCTGTGGAATTAATGGTTTAGGATTGTTTCTGGAATAATAGTGTTTCAAACAATCTCCATGTGCAACTTTTGCTAGTATTTTGTTATCAAGTCTTAGCTTGTATGATCTGTTGCCTAGGATTTCATGAATAAAGAATGGTCCATCCCATTTATTTTCAAATTTTCCACTCCATTGTTTTTCAGCTTTAGTTCTGTGTAAGAGAACTTTGTTTCCAATTTTGAATTTATTGGTGACTGAAAACAATTTGTTATCATGCCGTTCTTTTTGTTGAGCTTGGGAGTGTTCAATATGGGTGGCTGCTATTTGTTGTTTTCCTTCCAATGTGCTAAGCAGAGTGTAGGCTCTTTGCTGAAGCGTTTCTTGGAAATTGTTTTCATCGATCGGTTGTGCTGGGTATGTTTCCACTGTGAAACTGATTGGTAACGTTGCCATCCTTCCATAAGTTAAATCAAATGGTGTGTGTTTCGTGGTATCTTGTTTTAATGTCCTATATGCTAGTAACACTGATGGAATAAAGAGATCTCATTCTTGCTTAAAATCGGTTGAGACTTTGGCTAATGACTTACACAATGTTCTGTTAAAACGTTCCACAAGTCCGTTTGTTTGTGGATGGTAGGGCAAAGACAGAGGTTTTTTGACATTAAATCATTCACAAATTTCTTGTATCAGATTGTTCACAAAGTGTGTTTCCTGATCGGATAAAAGTTCAATTGGACATCTATGTCTACAAATAATGTCTTCGTAGATAAAATTTGCTACTGATTTTGCATTTGCTCATTGAATGGCTCTGGCTTCAGGCCATTTAGTAAGATAGTCTACAGCTACTACAATATAACGGTTTCCTTAAGTGGTGATAGATAGTGGTCCGACTAAATCGATACCAACTCTGTCAAAAGGCTGTCCAACTTTGATTGGATTTAAAGGTTCTGTAGGGCAAGTTCCTTTTCTTCTTTGACAACTATCACAAGATTCGATATATTCGTGAATGTCTTTTCTCATTCAAGGCCAAAAGTAGTATTCTAGTGTTCTTTGGGTGGTGCTATCTTTTCCGAAGTGTGCTGATGAAGGATCCGAGTGCATGTTGTATAAAATGGTCTCTTTTTCTGGTTCTTGTATTAATCTGAGTGGTTTGGTTGGGTTTTTGAAATTTCGATGATAGATAATGTTGCTGTGTAGAAAATATTGTTTGGTTTGTTGTTGTAACTGATGTTTTTTGTCTGGGGACCAATCTGTTGGGATTGTTAATGTCTCCAAATATTGTTTGAGATTGTTGTAGTTTTTGGAGTTCATTGTTTGTTGTTTTAATGCTGTTAATTCAAATGGGTGTTGGTTTTGTTTTCTAATCTTGCCTCATTCTTGAGAGACAATTAACATTGGTGTGAAGTTTTCCTGGTTTGTGGTGTACAATGTATCGGTAATTAGCTAAAAATCCTGTCCATCGGGTTTGTTTTGTGTTCAGCTGGGTGTTTTTGTTTTGAAGCCATTTAAGTCCAATATTATCAGTGATAATATCGAATTCTTTGGGTCTGAGGTAAAGGTTGAAGTGATGTAGGGCCCAGATTACTGCTGTGGTTTCTAATTCTGTTGCAGGATAGTTCTTTTCGGCTGGCTTTAATGTTCTACTAGCATAAGCAATTACTTGCTCATTTCCATTGTCATCTAACTGTGATAGGATGGCACCAAAGACAGTATAAGAGGCGTCAGTTGCTAACCGGAATTGGTTGCTAAAATCTGGGTAGGCGAGGATTGGAGCTGTTGTGAGTTTTTCCTTAAGTATCTCGAAGGCATTTTGGTGTTCTTCTGTCCATTTGTATTCGACATTTTTAGTAGTGAGCTGGTTGAGAGGTTTCACAATTTCTGAGAATCCTTTGATGAATTTTTGGTAATAGGATGCTAATCCAATAAATCCTCTTAATTCTGTGGTATTTCGTGGAGTCTTAAAGTTCTTGACAGTACTGATTTTTCTGGGATCTGGTTTAATTCCATCTTTGCTAACAATGTGACCAAGAAAAGCTAAACTTGTTTTTCCGAAGTAGCATTTTTCAATGTTCAATTTCAATCCTGCTTTCCGTAATTGTTGAAAAACTTCTTGCAGGTGACTTAAATGTAGCTCGAAAGATGGTGAATAAACATCAGTGTCATCAAGATAAACTACTACTGATTTCCAAAGGAGGCCTTTGTAAACAACATCCATGAGTCTTTGGAATGTTGCTAATGCATTGCATAATCCGAAAGGCATTACATTGAATTCATAATTTCCTCTTTGAGTGGTAAATGCTGTTTTGGGGCGGTCTTTGGGATTCATAGCAACTTGCCAGTATTCACTCTCTAAATTTAATGTTGAAAAGTATTCGGACTTTCCAAGGGCATCTAACATGTCATCAATTCGGGAAAGAGGATAGGCATCTCCAATAGTGACACTGTTGAGTTGTCGGTAATCAACACAAAATCGTATCTTCCCATTTTTCTTTTTAACTAGAACCACAGGTGAGGCTCATGGGCTCATTGATGGTTAAATAAGCCCATTGTTAAGCATCCGTTGTACTTCTTCTCGGATAAATTGGTGACTTTCTGGGGCAACTTGGTAGGCTTGTTGTCATCTTGGTTTGGCATTTCCTGTATAGATTTAGTGTTGAACCAAATCAGTTTTTCCTAAGTCATTGTTGTTTTTGGCGAAAATGTCAGCAAATTCTGCAATTAACTCTTTGAGCTGGGTCTGTTGTTGTGGTTTAAGTTGTCCCATGTTGATTCGAGATAGTTTTCCCATGACAACATGGTAGTTTTTGGAGCTGGGGTTTGGGTTGGTTTTTGGTATTGAATGTCCGATAATTTCAGAGAAATCGGGAACTATTTGGGGTAATTCTTGTTAAAATATTTTACTGTGAATAACTCCAATTTCTAAATTATTTAATAAAATTATGGGATAATTATTGGGGTTGTAAAAAGTAACTCGGATTTTCTTTGTTCCTTCTGGAATATAAATGTTTGGGATCAAAATATTATGTTCCAAGCAGACTTGCTCATTGGACTCAAAAATTTGTTGTGTGGTTGTTGGCTTTAGGCAGATGTAGATTTCTGGATGTTCTCCAAAGGGTAAGATGGTAATTGGTTGTGAAAGTCTGAGAATCTGGTGGGATTTGTTCTGTATGTTAAGAGCTATATTAACTGAAACTGTGAATCGTTCAGTTGAACCAAAACCTTGGGTTCTTCTATCGCTTTTTCCTAATTGTTCTCTTTGATTGACTAGTTGCAAACCCGAAATGTTGATTAAGGGTAGGTAAATAGCTTGGGCAATTTTTTCAGCATGTTCGATCTTGAATGGTTTGTCAGTTTCATTTTGAAGCATCACTGTTATGTCTCCAGTATATCCAGCATTGATTATTCCTCCTCTGACATTGATTTTTCTGCTTGCTAGAGAGGACCAGGAGGCGATTTGAACCATTGCTCCTGGCGGGATTTCGAGTGCAATTTTGAGGTTGATTTTTGTGAGAGATTTGGGTTTGAGAACAAGAGTATCCTTGCCTGGATATCTTAGGTCATATCCAGCATCAATTTCGTGTGCTTTTTCAGGTTTTATTCCTTATCTGTTGTTGTTGAAGTATTTAAGTTGTAAGGCAGGCTAATTTTCAATAAGGTAGATGGGTGTTGTTTCAATTTCTTCCGTTTCTTCAGGTTCTCCAAATTCAATTTTATTCTCATCATTCTCGCTGGGCAAGGGGATACTAAAAGTATAGTATTCAAGACACCACTGTTCATCACAAAGCATAATGCATTCTTCACATAGCCTAATGTTCATTTGCTCTAATCATTGAATTTGAGCTTCTTGGGTCGGGTAGGTGTGACTTGCAATTTGGTGGTAGACTTCTACTTCATCTTCGTAATCGAATCCAGCTAATTCTATGGTGTATTCAATGTATTTTGCTTCCTTCATTTGACAAACATCTTCTTTGGTAGCTCTATTAATTAATGTCATTGCTAAGTTGAAAATCATCTCGGCATTATGAGGGTAGTGATAAAATTTGTTGAGAGCACTATTGTATGCTGCATTAAAGGGTGTTCCTCTTTTTACTTTTTCTGAAATTGATAAAGCATATTGGCAGGTCTGATCGCAGACGCCTTCTCTCATTGCTACATCAATCCAATTGCATTCTTTTGGTAGCATATTTCCACAAGTCAAACAAGGGGTGTTGTCCCATTTTCCGCTTCTTTTTATTAGATGGCCCCATTACTCTCTGTGGCAAGCCTTACAGTAATAACAAGTATGATTCTCATATTCTTCTTCAGGTGAAATGCAGGCTCCCATTGACGATAGTTTCTTGTGACAGTCCTTACATTTAAGGAGAATATAGGGGCATTGTTTTCTTGGTTCGGGTTTTGAGTAAGGTATATTCCATCCAGAGGTTTTGGGTTTAGTGTGTGGGGTAAAATGTTCTTGTTTTGTTTCATTGGTCCAGTTGAACGTTGATCCAAGAGCCATGAATGTTTTGATTATTGGTTTTTCTTCTTCTGGTTCAAATTCAAAAGCTGGGGCTTTTTCGGAGTGTTTGTTGAATGTACTACAAATGGCAGGTACTCGGGCATGTTGTCCTTGGTAGGAGATTGTTAACTCTTGTGTTTCCCAATTCAGATTAGCATTGGCTTTTTGAAGCCAATTATTTCCGACAAGAGCTTGGTACTGGGGTGCGTCCATTACAAGAACTTTGACTGGAATGGTGATTCCATCAAGAGTGAATAGAAAATTGTCAATTTCTCCTACTGGTGTCTTTTTCATGCCATCAGCAGTGACAATTACTGTTTGAGCTGGTCGGTTGACATTTCTTTTCAACTGTTGCATTAACTGGTAGATAATAATGCTTCCGGCAGATCTACTGTCTAGGATCAAGTGAATTGGCTTTCCTTCTACTTCAGCTTCTGTGTACATTGCAGTGATGGCTTTTTGCTCATTAGCTGCTGCATTGCTAAGCAAGAATGGTGATTCATTTGCTTCAAATTCAAAAGGAAAGATATCAGAGAGATTGGCGTTTTCAGCAATTCAGGCTAGTGGAATAGTGGTGTGGTTATGAGAAGGGTTTTGTTGTTGTTGTGCTGCAACTCTACCTTCCGAGGGTGCAGTATGGTGAAAATCCTGTTCTTCCGGCATTGTTAAATAACTGGGTTGAGTGTGGTAATGGTTGGATCTTGGTTGAATGGTATTTCGGAGAACCAATTGGTTGTTCGAATTGATTCTACTGTTGTTTACTTGGTATCAGTTTTGTGGTGTGAATTGATTTTGTGTAATCAGTTTTCGAGCAGGTACTTGATAATGTTGTGTGGGTGGTTGTTGGTATTGCTGTTGGATTGGTTGTGGGGCGGGCTGATAATAGTTATTTTGGTATTGGAGTCTTGGTGGATAGTAAGCTGGTGGTGATGGTTGATAATAAGATTGTTGTAGTAGAGAGTAACGTTGATTACCCTTATTTTGTTGGTCTCGTTGCAGCTTTCTGCAATCTCTTTTCCAGTGGCCAGAGATTCCACAGTAATGGCAATTCTGGGGCTGGTTATTGGAAAGTAGTGCAAAGTTATTTTGATTTCATCTTTGGAGTGGTTGATATCTTTGGGGTTGTTGTTGTTGTTGGTTGGTAAAATAGTTTTCGACCTTCTTTGTGAGTTGGTCAATTTTTTCCTCAGCTGCTGAGCTGGGTTCTCTAATTGCCAAATTTACAAGTTTTGTATGATTGGCTTCTTCCATGGCTATTTCATATCTTTTCGCATGCTGTATGGCAGAGTTTAAATCTTCTGGCACGTGTGGGTGAACTTTTTTAATTAGTTTATCTTTTAGACCAGTGATAAATTGATCCAAGATTTAAGCATCAGAATAATAATTGTTTGTTTCAAGTTGGCGAATCTGTCTGAGAAGTTTGTTGAATTTCTCAATATAAGTCATAATGAATTCGGAGGGTTCTTGTTTGATATTTTGAAAATGATTGCAAAGAGTGATGGAGCTATTATTGTCAGTGAACTGTTCAAGGAAGGCTGCTTTGAAAGCATTCCAATCATTGAATGGGGTGACAAGGTTTTCAAACCATTCTCCTGCTGTTCCTTTGAGAAAGTAGGGAATTGTTCTTAACATTCGGCAGCATTCCATCCATTTGCATCTCCAGCTTTAGTAACTTGGTCGAGCCATTCTTGGGGACTGGTCTCAATATCTTCTCCATTGAATTCAGGGATTTTTGCGATATATGTTGTCATTTCATCTTTTTCATTTTCACTGTCTATTGATTCTTCTTCAGTTATTTCAGAGTTGTTTTCTTCATTTGCTACTGTCTCAGAGTGTTCACTTTGATTTTCAGCTAGAAAATCAAGGAGATTGGAACTAGTTTGAAGGAGTTCTTGTTGTCTGGTGGGACTTCTGAGTAATGTAAAATCTTCTGGTCTTGCAAATCGATTCAAGGGTGAATTAAGTGTTTGTGCTTGTGCAAGTGAAGCTGGAAAAGGTGTGATAGTAAGTAGAAGTTTTGAGCTGGTTCCTTGTTTAGGTGTTTGTAAATGTTTGGCAGTTGTTTTCAGTAGTGTTGGAGTATTTGGGGTGGTTCTTGAATATTGCTTTAATTTGTTTTTGTCTTTGTTGCTTGTTTCTGTTTCTGATTCAAAATCAATAGTGTATTGAGACTGCACTGGATATGTTTCTTCACAGTATTTGATAATGTTAAAATTAAGTTCGTGAAAGTAAGTGGCAAGTGTTTCACTATTAAGGTCTTCAGTTCCCAACTGTAAATAGTGTGCTAAATTATTGTAAAAGTTGCTTCTAACTTCTGAGATATTGTAATTTTCAAAAAGATAATTGTTGATGTGGTTTTCAATGTATTGGTATACTGATTTCTTGACAACTTCAATTCCGTCTGGAATGTTGAATCTTTGCTTGCAGTGGGTGTAAATTGATTGGTAATACTCTAGAGT